>SNQJ01S0019218.1:399209-409619 GCA_010110895.2 Picea sitchensis | reverse complement strand
ATGGTACAGTGTATGTAAAAAAAAAAAAGAACTACAGTTGCTAGGAAACTGTGTCCTTCACTCCAAAACGACCTCGCAGAGAATGGAATTTCTTCTCAGTGAAGGTCTTGGTGAAAATGTCTTTCGTCTATTCTACTGAAGGACAAAAAAGTAAGTCAATGATCCCCTCATGTACCAAGTCCTGGATGTAGTACATGTGGATCTCGATGTGCTTCGTCTGCTGCCTCTGAAATGGATCTCTGCAGAACTTCAGAGTGCTCTGGTTGTCACACCATACGACGATCGACCGATGAAACTGAATTCCCAACTCAGTGAGAAAATGTTGTAGCCACATAACTTGAATGGTTATGTTAACTACCCCTCTATACTCTACCTCTGTTGAAGATAGAGAAATGGAAGTTTTCTTCTTGCTCAACCAACAGATAGGCCCAGAACCAAGACTGAGTGAGTAACCATATGTGGGCTTGTGATCAATGATATCGCCAGCCCAATCAAAATCCGTATAACCAATGAGATCTAATGTAGAGTCTGTTGCATAATAAATACCAAAGGTGATGTTGCCTTGTACGTATCGAAGGATACACTTTGCATCTTTTCAATGTAGCTCATGCGGCTCCTGCATGAACTTGGAAACTGCACCAACTACATATGAGAGGTCTGGTCTAGAGTGTGTGAGATACAAAAATCTCCCCACTAGTTATCTGTACAGTGTTCTTTCAACCAATGGAGTCTCCCTGCCATCCTCAAGTTTGACTCCTGATAGGAAAGGAGTCGGAACAGACTTGCAGTCTGTCATGTGAAATATCTCAAGGAGATCTCATGGATACTTGGCTTGAGACAGTTTGATGTCTGATGCATCCTGATTGATCTCAAGTCCAAGGAAGAAGTGTAGCGGACCCATGTCTGTCATAAAAAACCTGTCATGAGGAATCCTCTTGACTGCAAAAATTGTTGAAGTCGAGCAACTGGTGATCAACAAATCATTGACATCCATAACTAAAAGTAGAAGTGAATCAATCGTCCTGAGCATGTATACATTCAGGTCTGATTTACAATGTACAAAATTCAGTGACAATAGGTAAGAGTCCATCTTGGCATACCATGCCCTCGGAGCCTACTTGAGGTCATAAAGTGACTTGTTCAGTCGACAGACCAAACATGAGTCCTGCATAAATCCTTGGGGTTGCTCCATGTAGATTGCCTCAGAGAGATCACTGTGACAAAATGCATTCTTCACATCCATCTGATAGACTTCCCATCCCTTGGTTGCTGCAATGGCAAGTGTCAATCGTATGGAATCCATCTTCTCTACTGGAGCGAAGGTCTCATCATAGTCAATACCATGAACTTGCTGAAATCCTTTGGCGACAAGCTTGTATTTGTATATGTTGATCTATCCATTCATTATTCTCTTGTTCATATAGAACCATCTTCATTTGACAAGTTTCTTCCCAGAAGAAAGGGGAACTAGATCGCAAGTATGGTTCTCGAGGAGGGAGTTGTACTCCTCCTGCATGGTGGATTCCCAAATGGGATTTCTAGCAGCCTCGCCATAAGACTGTAGATCTAAAGACTGAAATAAGAAAAGATGCCTAGAAGGCAATGGTTCAGTGGAAAAGAGTAAAATAGGAGGCCCCTCGAAATTAGATCGAGTCCTCCTAGTATCGGTTGGATCACCAAAGAGATCCCCTGCATCCTGAAGAGTAGTCTATGCCCACTTGGGCCTCTGCTTTGGCTCTACGACAGCATCTGGATGCTTTGACTTTGAATCAGACTGTATTGACTCTCAATCTGAATCATTTGAGTCCTTTGAATCAGAACTCTCGTCTAAATAAGAGTCAGCATGTGCATTCTCATCAACTCGAATAGGTGGAAGAGTGAAGGTGTTTGCATGCGACTGCTGAGGTACATGCAATACACCTTCCTCGAATTGGACACTACGCTCAATGATGAGTTGGTTCGAGGAAAGATCAATAAGCCGATATCCTGTCACACCATCGGGGTATCCAACAAAAATGAACTCAGTGCTCTGTGGATCAAGTATCTTCCTCTTTTCAGAGGGAATCAAGGCCCATGCATGTGAACCAAAAATGAGAAAGTGGGCCACTTCCGGTTTGAGGTTGCACCAAGCCTCGTAGGGGGTCTTATCCTTGACATATCTATGAGTATATTTGTTTTGGATGTATGTTTCATAGTTAAATTCTTCGGCCCATAGTATCTCTGGTAGTGACTTTGCATGCAACATGCAAGATGCCATCTCCTTTAGAGATATTTTTTTCTGCTCAGCAACTCCATTTTGCTCCAGAGTGTAGGGAACTATATGCTGCAATTGAATCCTTGCCTCATGGAAAATATTATGAATCTCATGATTCACATACTCTCCCCCATTATCAATTTGGAGGACTTTGATATTCTTTCTGGACTGTGTCTCAACCAAAGATTTGAACTCTTTGAGGTGTTGAAAGACCTCAGATTTTTTCCTAAGAAAGTAGATCCAAGTAAAACGTGAGAAATCATCAACAAAAAATGAGAAAAAAACTTTCTTTGTTGATCGATGGATGCAGAAAAGGGCCCATGAGGTCACTGTGGATCAGATCTAAAGGTCAGGAAGCTCGTGGAGACTTTCCTTTGACGAATGTCTCTTGAGGGTGTTTTCTGAGAGCACATCCCTCACATACTCCCTTGGAGAAATGGATGTCTGGTAGACCATCAACTAATCTATGCTTGCTAAGCTATTATGTGTATCTGAAATTCAAATGTCCAAACCTTTCATGCCATATCCTACTACTTTCATTAGCATGAGTAAGAAGTAAAGAAAAATCAAGGTCAATGAATTCAAAAAATGTATACAATCTAGATTGATGATTTACCTCAACGGTAGCAACCCTGGAGTTGGTTTTCATGTCGTATATGTCCACAAAATTTGGTGTGAATACAAATTTATTTATGGTGCCATAATTCTTCATCTGATACACAGAGAGAAGGTTGACATAAATCTTGGTAACATGCAGCACATTCTCAAAGCTTCCGTTGGTGAGTTCAATCCTGCCTTTGCTTGTGACTTCGACATAAGAGTTGTACCCCATCAGAATAGGAAGACCTTTGCATGAATCCAAAGAAGAATAGACTTCTTCTGATGTAGCCATGTGATGTGATGCTCCTGAATCTACGATCCAAGCACCAGGAGAGGAATTAATTGCAATCAAGGCATGGCTAGAATTGCCTTTCTTGGAATTCAGATCTTCTGGCTTCTTCTTTTTTGCACCCTCAGGGATGCAATATCCAAGGTTTTTTCGTTGAAGCATCCAAGACATCGGATATATTTGTTTTTTCATGCATGAAGATTCTGAATGGAATTCTTTGTGATGGTATGTGCATTTATCTCCTTTTTTCCCCTTTTCTCCTTTGGATCCAGAGGCATCGGTTAAGGGTTTTGTGTACCCTTCCTTCTTCGTATGTGCATGATATTTCCTCTTATCTTTATATTTAGATTTCTCATATTTGTGGCTGCCATCATGCATAGTGAGTGCATGCACCCTTGGGCCTTTGATTGCACCCATGTTGATGAGCTTGGTTTTCTCTTGTGTCAGGGATTCGATAAAGTCCTCAAGAGAAGGCATCTTCCAGGTGGCTCCAAAGGCGACTCTAACACTATGGAATGTGGATATGAATACAAATAATTGAGTTCCAAGCTTGGAGAGAATGGAGAGAACCATTTGTTTCTCCTTCTTTGATTTATCAACCACACAAGCTTTGAGTTGCGACAATAAATCTTTGAATTTTGTAAAGAAATCTTGGATATTCGTGAAGATTTTTGGATCCAATGTGAAAATCTCCACCTCCATCATGTGTCCCCTCATCTCATCCTATTTTCAAAAGATCCCTTCCAATATGGTCCAAGCTTCATTGGGAGTCTTACAGGAATATATATGAAAAAGGAGATCAAGAGAAATAAGACTGCAAATTGTTCCGAGTGCCTCATCCATGCAATTTAAGTACTTGGATTTTTCTATGGCTGAAGTCAGTTATGTATTTGTATTAATGGTTAACCCATACAACCTTCTGGATAGAATATGTATGGATATATTCTCCTTCCATGAAAAATAGTTGTAAGGTGTAAGAATGAATTCTTTTTTGGAGTTCCATCTTTTCGTTGTCTTCAATCTTTTGTACCTGCAAAAAATTTTGGTGTAGATTTTTCTTACCAGTACACCACCTATGATACCATGTAAATGTGTTTACCTACACATAATATATCTAGATAAACAATGATGCACACATTTGCAGAGAGAATTGGAAAAATAAGAAGGAGAGAAAGAATGGAAAGAATTTTCATTAATCGTTGTGAATAATGAATAATTTACACATGATATACTCTGTATAACTCAATGAGTTCGAATTGAGGTGACCAAGTCGCCATATTGGTGGTCTAGAGTGATATGGACACACACCAATAGTTATGGGAGTGAACTTCCACCTATTCTAGTCTCTTGGGAAGTTACGGGAGTGAGTTTCCACCTATTCTAGTCTCTCAGGTAGTTACGAGAGTGAGCTGCCACCTAGTTTAGTTAACTAGTCAACTAGTCTCTAGTTAACTAACTGAATAGAAATTAGAGAGGATTGAACTCAAGGAATCAAGGATAATGCACCACTTTAGTTATGATACCAAGGAAAGGTCGAATTAGCATGGTGATGATCCCAATGCAACATCTAAACTCATCTCAACTAGTCAAACTGAAGCGTGAACTAACATAGAATATTCTTCAAGTGGAATATTCTCTCCTAAAATATAGTAGTCTGGATAATGACTAATTATGACTAATGAACAAGTGAAAACCCTAGGAAAAATAAATCCTAAGTGTGTGTGAAGTAAGTCCAACACAAGCAGTATGTATAGTGTGTTTTCAACTAGTGGAGTGTCCCCACCATCCTCAAGTCTCACCCCAGAAAGGAAGGGAGTAGGGGCAAACTTGCAGTTTGTCATGTGGAATATCTCCATGAGATCCAAAGGATACTTGACATGAGATCTATTGTTTCTTGAAGAATCCTAACTAATCTCAAGGCCAAGGAAGTAATGGAGTGAACCCATGTCTTTCATCAAGAACCTTTCATGCAAAATCCGCTTCACCGTAACAATCAATGATGTCAAGGAGCTAGTGATCAAAATATCACCCACATAAAGAACTAGAATCAGAAATGAATCAATAGCCCTAATCATTTATACACTTGTATCATTTTCATCTCACAAAATTTTGGGATAATAGGTAGGATTCCATCTTGGCATACCATGCTCTTGATGACTACTTGAGACCATAGAGAGACTTCTTGAGCCTGCAAACCAAAAATGAATCCTGTATGAAGCCAGGTGGCTGCTCCATGTAAATATCCTCTAAAGTATTTCCATGAAGAAATTCATTATTCACATCAATTTTATGGAATTCCCATCCTTTGGTTTCCATAATAGCAGGGGCCAAATGAATGGAATCCATCCTCACTACTAGAGTGAATGCCCCATCGTAGTTTATGCCATGAACCTGCTGAAAACCTTTGGAAACTAGTATATCCTTGTATATTCTAACCTGACCATCCAATTTTCTCTTGGTCCTATAGGCCATCTGCATATGAAAATATTCCTTCATGAAGGAAGTGGAACCAAATCCCAATTCTGGTTCTCTAGAAGGGAGTTGTACTCCTCTTGCATTGTTGTTTCCCAAAAGGGATTCCCTGCATCATTGCCATAGGTTTGTGGGTTTGAATACTAAGACACATAACAATAAATAACAAACATGGGCTCAGTGGCTATGAATACACGAGGTGGCTCCTTGAACTGAGATCAATTCCTCCTAATATCAACTAGATCGCCAATAAGATCTCTTGCATCCATAAGAGTGGTATGTACCCACTTAGGGATTTGCACTAGATCCTCATCTTCCTATAACGATTATGCATATGCATATTTTGAATCCTTTAACTCTGAATTAGAAGTCGGATCTAAAGTAGATTTTGAATGTGCAGACTCATCATCTCAAACTAGTGGAAGGACAAAATCATCTCCATGTGGCTCCTGTGGAGCATGCGAGATACTTTCCTTGAATTGAACATTGTGCTCAATGATAATTTGGTTTGTAGACGGATAAATAAGTCTATATCACTTTACACCATCTGGGTATCCAACAAAGATATATTCAATGCTATGTGGATCCAATGCTTTCCTATTTTCAGAGGGAATTTGGGCCCATACATGTGAGTCAAAGACATGGAAGTGTGTGACTTATGGTTTGTTTTCGATCCAATCCTCAAAAGTAGTGTGATCCTTGAAATATCTATTGGAGTTTTGTTGGCAGGCGTAAATGACACACCATCAACTGGAAGGTCAATTCCGTACTAGGGTTGTGTAAGGACCCCCTCATTACGACGACCCAACTCTAGTAACAAGTGAAAACAAATTTCTTTTTTTTTGTGAGTGTGGTTGAAAAGTGCGTGCACGCGAGAACAAGGGAACAATCAATGCATTCGACTCTACGTCGCCACCCAACAACGAATAAGACGCAAACATGATGAGTACAAAAGACGACAAGGATGCATGTCAAGTATCGGCATGCATAAACGACGATCACACGACGATAAGTAGAACTGACTAATCGCGTGTCCTCCCCTGCAACGGTTAGGACATCCCAAACACATAAGCAACACTGAATCCCAGGTTCCCATTGATTTTAACCCTTTAAGGTCTCAGGGCTGGCGACGGTTCTAAGGAACATGGAGGTGTCTACATCCCGCGTGACACAAGAAGACCCAACATAAAAATCACAACAACGAAGCACAACAATACTTAAATAAGCAAACCCATCCCCCATGATGGCGCAAGTCAGGGGACTTAGACAACTGCCCTCCCATGTTAAGGTGAGGCTTGGTCTATGACTCCATTGGCCTTTTATTACTGACCAATTTTTCCATTAAATTTCATCAACGACATGTTATTCCATCCCCCTTTTTGGTATAATGTAAAAACCAAAGTTTGCCAAAACCGACTTACTAGCTCATAATGATGGGTTGTACTCCGTTTACTGACCTCGCCCCCTTTGTTAACAATTCCACATACCAACATCAATTCTAGGAATAATAATACCCGTATTACAAGGTATGCTAAACATAACTTTTGCAAAAGAGAAATAATGTCCTTACTTCTTGTAAGTCACCAACAGTTAATTACTATAACCCACAACATTGAATTTTATATTACAAGAACAGGGCAATAGAGGAACCACAGGTTTATTGTCATATGTAATAAAACCCTAATAATAAACATATGTAATAATTTGTCATTCTATGTGGCCTTCGAAGTACTTGCAATAATTTGTCTTTCTAAGCGGCCTTCTTAGTAGATATTGAAAGGGTGGATATGAATTGAATAAAAAGTCAAGGGTCAATGGTACTTAGTCATGCATCAATGGTTTTTAACCGTACTCTTTTATTTTTATAGTGCAACTAATGCTATTTGAAATTGGTAAAGTTCTTTAAGAAAACATATGGATATAATCAAATATGTAACAAAAACATAAGAAGACAAGAAGAACAATCTTATAAAATAAAAATGTATAACTAAGTGGGGTGGTTAAAGATTGGGAAGGTATCTTTAATGTTATGGGTTGTGTGCCACTTGAGTTTCAAGCCCACCCCGAGCTAGGGTGTATTACATTAAATTTCATACCTCTGTTAGCACGCTAGGGTGTATTATATTAAACTTCATAACCATGTTAACCTATAATGCAGGTTGCAAATACTACCACATTTAGTGTAACACCATCAACATAAAGATGTATATAACCATTGCTTAAGTAGTCAATTCAGCACACACACATAAATAATAATTTCATAAGCATGTTAACCTATAAATCCTGATACGAAAATATACTACCACATTTAGTGTAATAATCAACCTAAGGACATATATAACCCTACATTTACTTTTAGAACCGAATAGTATCGCAAATTTAACTAAAAGGGATTTTCCTTACAACATGGTAATTAAATAAAAATCAATGTTTATCATAATAATTTAAAATCAATGGAACTCCTACTGGGATTCGGTTTGTAGGGAATTTCCTATCATTGTAAATTGAACCATTTAAAGACTTCTCATTACAAAATTGAATAAAATATTCTAGGTTTACCATAAGAAATAAAAATCAATTGAATACGTAGGTAATCGGTCTGTAGAGAAATTCCTGCATTGTAAATTGGAATTAAAGGCTTAATCATCAGTAATCATCCACTACCCCAACGGCGGCAAGAGGGTAAGCCCGACCAGAAACCTAATAGTTGTCATTGACGCAGACTTTCTATATCAGGCCTGACAGGTAATTCGTGGAGCAACCATCTGTCCATTGATACACGTGTGGGGTAAATTCTAAATGCAATCGCTGTCCATTAACATGAATCACTGAGAGCTAACATTACTGGCAAAATCTATTGTTCTAGGTGAGCTCCCAGGATACTGTATCTATCCAGAAACTGAAGGCGAAGGTAAGGGTAAGGGGACATACGTTGATCAACGCAGAAGGAGTTAATTAAACAAGCCTACTACACTTGAATCCGAATTAGATATAACTGAAATAATATTGGTTCTCTGATTCATTATTCCGACATTTTAACTCCAACAAAAAAAAAAAAAAATTAAAATTAAAAGATGACGCGAATAATTTTTAACGGAGGTAAAATTTCAACAGGGTATGCATTTAAATATGACATTTAAGAATCTCTGCACCTTAGGAGAGGCCTGTTGTTAATGTGATCCAAACCTCAGATTTCCTCCCAGCAAAGGTTACGCATGTAGTTACTGTTCAGACAGCAAGGCGACAGGTGGAGTGGCGGGGATTTTCACAGGCAACTGCAGACCCCATATTCTACTCGGTCTGACAGGTGGTAAATTTGTCCTGACAACCTCGTAAAGAACCCTCTCACTACCGTATTCACCTGATTGGCTGAGGTAACGGTTTAGACATCCGGTCACACCATTCACAGAGGGAAAGGCGTGTGCAACAAATGTAGGGAAGTGCTCATACCTTCTGCAGAGGTGTGGAGGTGAGAGGTTCAGTGCGGGGTCGAAGATTAAGTAGTTTGTTTTTTTCTTGGTGTATTTTTTCTTTTACAGGTGCAGAGGCGAAGGAACGGTTCCCACACTTTTACAGGGAGAAATTGGGTTTCAACACAGTTCAGAGGATAAGGAAATGCGTTAGACAGGCTCGTTTCACATCTTCGAACAAATCACTGGCGCAACAAGGTAAAACTTTGTCGCCCCAGGTAAAATACTTCGGCTTCCCAAGATGCATCCTTCGGGATGGAGAGTGGGAAGAATAGAGGTTTGTGGCAGAAGACAGGTTCAGTTTGGATAAAAAGAACATAAAACCCTCCCCACATCCTTGCAGTGCCTGCGACCCAACATGCACGAAAGGCCAGTGATAACGCGACTTCCCGGGGATTCAACCGGTTCCGAAAAACAACTCAACCCTGGAAATGCAGGGATTTTTTTTTATACTCCGTTTTTATAAAAATTAACAATGGGCGTGCCAGGATTCAATAGTTATCCACGGTGAAATTTAAGTTTGGAACCGCAAGGATTCCAAGATTCGTTTTGGATGACAATCAACTAAAATTGCAGGGGTGCCAGAACGAAAACGCAGAACAAAATTACACAACGAAACTAAGGTTAGTTGGATTAAAATCATCTGAAAATTGTAGGGGTGCCAGAACAAAAATGCAGGGATATGGAAACACGAAGAGAAAATCCTTTATCCAAAAACAACGCAGAGATGTAACGCGAGATGCAGAGAAAAACATCAGCGAGGCAGAGAAACAATCGCAAAGAGTTTTTTTTTTCCTTTTTTTTTTTTATGGCCAAACACATTCAGAAATGCCAAACGAATGCCACATCTCAACTCTAGATCACTGATCTTAGAATACAAACCCAACAAAATGCCAGAACCAATATTTTAGAACTTCTTACCCCAACAAAAGTTTTCCAGAAACTATATCATTGTAACATGCAAAAACAAAATACTACATCTTAAGCAACCTCCTTACTATAATACATCATAAGTGCCGAAGTAAATAGTACGCACTCTATTCTACCAAATAAAATACCATACCATTGCCTGATAGCCCACCGTAATGTCATTCGCGCTCCATGCCGCGCCTGCTCCGTGCCGCTCCCGCTCGCCGACTGTAGAGACTACACTGGTACCTCCCAGCCAAACACTAGGGTTACTTTGCTTCCCCCTTAGCCCCCCGAGCCGCAAAGGGGCCACACACCGTCCAGACAGTAACCTAGCTTCCCAGCTCGCCTCCAAGGCTGAACTACCACTCAAGTCAGCTGAGAAAATCCCCAACTCCCACAAGCAATCCGTCAAG
>SNQJ01S0019218.1:315208-399199 GCA_010110895.2 Picea sitchensis | reverse complement strand
CTATTGTATGAGTTTTAAAGTCCATGTTTGAAAAATGTTGTAATTTTGACCCCATTTGAAAAAATGGTGCTACCGGTAGCACCACTTTTTGATTTGGGGGTTGATTTTCATGTTTTTTTTGGAAAAATATGGGTTTTTTGGGCTAGAGTTCTCGTTTTGAGGTCATAGTTCTCATTAAGTTGGTAACTATGTTAGAAGAGCCAAAGCAAGGAAAAGTTGGATCGAGGACTAACCACACACAGGGGGTTGATATGTGGACAAATCTAATCCACTTAGGGTTAGTTTATTGGTAAGAAATGTAATGGGTTTAAGCCAATTTTGGTAGTATTTATAGAGGTTGTATGAGGTAGCTAAAGGAGGATATGTTGTGTTGTGATGAGAATTTGTCTTAATCACTTGTGAGTTTTGAAGTAATTCAGTTTTGGTTGTATGATCTGAGGCGATATAGTAATGTTGAGTGAGATGGCTTGTAACTAAGGGCTAGGTCGCAAGATGTGTATCTTTGTGTGACGTTGGTTAGACTCACCAATAATTATTCACTACTGATGTAATATGTACAGTGCATAACTTTGATGAAGATGAATAAAGAAGCATAGAATTCCAAATCTTTGTGGAAGTAGTCCAGGGGGGTGAACCATAGTAAAATACTATGTCAATGTGTGGAATGTGTTCTTTGTGATTTTAATGTTTCTTATGATGAATGAGTGGTTAAATGAATTAATCTTTTAAGGTTAATTTGTAGCATAGACTAGATTAGACATGTTATTTTCTGCAGAATGAATGTTAAGGGTTAAATGAATGGTAGATTTGAATGATGGTATCGTAAAATGATGAATATTGAAGTTGAAGTATAAATAGGTTTGACATACCCATGGGTATCATCCCTTCCATTATTTCAGACATCTGGGTCAGGCAATAACCCATAATCCATCACGGGTGAGACTGCGATGTGCATTATATGCGCAGAGTTTCCTTCTGGTCTTCAGAAGAGATGATGGTTTCTAGGTTTTGTTGGAGAACTAAGGTAGAACATGGGTCAACCCATATATCCAAAAAAAAAAAGGTTCTATTGTTGGTTGGAACTCAAAATATAGGATTGGAGTGGATTTGACAAAGAAAATGCAGTGGTAGAAGGGGATGTTTAGGCCATGGAATCCAACAATGAAAGAAATTGAAAGATAGTTGGAGATGAAGCAAATTGGGTTTTCACAGAAAGATAATAGAAGCTCGAGGTATACACAGCGTAATTATTTGCAGAGACATGTGTTTCTTGATTTGCATGAGGAATATTTCTATTATTTTGCAGAGTTACTATAGGAGTGGATATTGAGTTTGAGGGATACCCATTCAACTAATCAGATAAGGCTAGTAGAGTGGACTATTGAGAATATTGTGCAATTGGAAAGAGTCAATAATAAATTCACGTGTGTAATGGATATTTGGTTAGACAACATTGTTGCAAGGTTTATTATTGAGTTTGCAGTCAATATTACAAAGTCATACACTACTGTAGATAATGATTTTTTGAAGGTACCAAGAGGAAGGTACATTCGATCACTTTACACATCGATCAAGATTTTTTTGCATGATAAAGGAGTGATGACAATGGAGTCAAACATATAAATCACTCTATGTGCATGGGGGAGCTGGGGAGAGCACTAAGGAAGATATGAGATATGGAGAAGGATATGGACGAAGGCTCAGCAATGGATCACCCCCAAGCTGGGACTAAGCTCCACCCCAAGGCAAGGAATCCTAGGCTAGGCTGAGGTTACAAGGAAATCATCACATAAAATCTGGAAGGATTCTTCCCAGGATGCCATCTTATGCTCACTACTATCAGACTCTCATTCCCTTCACAAGAACAGAGAGGCCTCACAGTGATGGTTCACAAGAATTCGTGATGAGTAACTCCTGTAGGGGTCGACACAGACTCCATGACTCAGAACGGAGGGTGAGACCGACTCTTCATAACAACACAAACTTTCCCACTGGTTCAAAAATGGTGGAATGGTTCAGGGTCTCGTCTTCGGAACAAAGCCTACACGCATAGGTTCGATCAGTCGGATAGAGGATGTGCACGGACAATCAAAGACAATACTGGGTTCTCGACTCTCATAAATGCACAAGGTATTCCTGCAGAGTTTGGGTTGGTCGTATTGATCAACGTTCCCTACACGCTCAGGTAGTCGGGTGGAATGGAGGAGAGAGACCCTCCACGACTTACCTCGTCTATTTTATTTGCATGCATTAGGGTGGAAATTTGTCACCCTTGAAACTGCATGCGTTCCTCGGCATGCATTACCTTTCTTATGGTTAGGAACTTAGGATAAAACATAAATGGAACATGTTCTTTTGGAATAATAATAAAATATTATTCCCAGGCTTAATCCCCCTAGGCTCAACACTTAGCCCCTTTTCCCACCTTCCAGCCCCTAATTCCTTACCCACTCTATGGATGCTTAGTCCCCCTTCACTCATTCATTGTGGTCGGTCTGCACATGGAGGTGTTTATATTTTATTAATTGTTCTGTGCGATTACATATACAATAGCAGGCTCCTGGCCTTCAACACTTAGGCTCCCTGGCCTAACAATACATAAGCCTCTAGCTTATAAGAACTTGGCTTACCATCCTATAAATCATAATTACACTTCTTTTTAGAACATGGTTCACTACGGGGCTCGGCCTTGGGGACACTACAAGTGCCACCACAGTATAATAATTCACAATAGCAGTACAATCAAACACTAGAATATAATACACCACATGGAGACAATCAAGGAATCAAAGGAGGCTTCAAAGGAGGAGTCTATGAAGGAAGGGTATTTGGAGGAGGTAGAGGACCAGTAGTTTGTCACAACTCTCAGAAACCTGGAAACTATGAAAGAGATTGTCCACAATCACCTGCAACATATATGTATTGTTGTCCAATAGACCATGAGACAGAAGATTGCTTGAAACTTATAGTAAAGATACAATACAAGAGGAATCAGAACAATTAGAATGTTCAATGGATTTTTATGGAAAAAATATAAGATGATGAGAAGAATATCAATATAGTAACTAGAGGTGTAGACAACATAGGAGTAGATGAAAAAAAGAAGGATAAGTACTAGTACTGGTGGGTCAGAAAGAATACAACACCCCAACATAATTTTGATGCGCGTAAAGAAAAGGAGACACACAAGGAATCTAGAGAGGAGATTTTGAAGGAGAATATTGCGTCTACTTTAGGTACAAATTTAGGAGATGATATACCAGTTTATGACATGCCTCACTTATTTGATCAGACCAAGAGATACCAGCCATAAGAACAAGCAAGTAATCTAAGAAACTTTTTGGGGTCTTGTCTAAAGTTTTTGAACGATAAAATTTATTTACAAGTATTACAGGGTCTGTTAGAAAAGTGCAATTCTGGAAAAGAAATGAAATTATAACACAAGAGAGTCAATTAGGTTTGTAAGAAGAGAAGAAAAAGTAGGGAATTCAGGTTGAATGCAAACATTGGAGACTTTAGTATGGGTGATATCATACTAGACTTAGGATCTGAAGTAAATGTTGTGCCTAAGAAGACATGGGAAGCTATGAGGGAACCAATATTGGGATTTTCACCTATTCAATTGAAGCTAGAAAATCAACATAGAGTGGTACCAATTGGTAGATTGAAAGGAATAGAAGTATATCTAAATATTGTGCACACTATGGCAAAATTTGAGGTGATTTTCATAATAGATAACACTTCACCATATCCAACACTCTTGCGATTGGATTGAGTGTTTGACATTCAGGCTATTATCAACATGAAGACTAGAAAAATGATCTTTGAATTAGGAGAATACAAATTTACCGGGCCATTATATCCTTCTGAGGAAGGTAGGTATGTGGAACCTATGACAGGAAATTTGATTACATAAGATATAAACGAGTTGTATAGAACTACCATGTGAGAAGAAGATTATGTCAACCCCACTACAAATGGCATGCTTAGTTGGAGGAGTATAGTTCATGTTCTTCAAACTCTGAAACATGACTAGAGAATCAAAAATAGTGATTACATGAGTTATTCACTAGAATATACGCAGGGATGATCCGTGCACTAAGATGGGTTGCTACAGAGGTAAGGGAACCACCCACTTTTTATGGTCAGAAGGAATTAGAATAATTTTTAATGAATTTTTAATTATAAGTAGTGGAAAATAAAAGGTTACTAGTTTTGTATATTAATTTGAAAGGTACACCTACACGGTGGTGGGGTACTCATAAGAAGAAGATTCAAAATTGGTATCAATGCAAGAGGTTACATGGCATCAGATTTGACATAGAACAGGAGAACATATATGTGGAGAAGTATTATGAAATGGGATAACCCAGAGAACATGTAGAAATATGTATAAATCAATGGAGATTGGTACCACTAGAGGAGTGGCCACCTCACTTTATTCATACATTGGAAGGAATCCCAAGGAATTGTTACACAAAATTGGAACAATGCAGGGAAACAACAAATTGGGAGGAAATGAAAATGAATTTTGTTATTACATTTTCATTTGAGCATGTGATTACAAAAATAGATACAACACTTAACTTGGTAAGAGATAGGATTTTTGAAGAACCAAAGTGGAAATTGTGACAGCTTATCAGAACTAGAAGAGACAGACAGTCAAACAATTGCTACATTGTTCTCATGTCACAGAAGATGATGTAGCATAAGAAAACTCATGCAACATACATATCAAAAAAGTTGAAGGAGAAAGAGAAGTAGAAGGTCCAAATCTAGATTTAGAATATTTGTTTGTACCACTGAAGATTAAGAAGGTAAACATTGGAACAATAGACAACCCAAAGATTGCAAGTATTGGATATTATTGGGATAATCAAACAGTAGAAAGAATAAAAGAGTTATTGCCTGAGTATAGTCACATATTTCCTGCGACATTCTCATAGATGAAAGGGGTTGTTGGAGAACTTGGAAAAAACAATATCCATTCGAAACTAGATGCCAGACCAATAATACAAATACCTTATAGGTTGAATCCATTGTATAAGTAGAAGGTGAAGGAAGAAATTGATAAGATGTTAGAGGTTGGTGTCATAGATCCTATTGAAGAATCTGAATAGATTAGTACTATGGTAGTGCAGGAGAAGAAACAAGGGGGAATAAGGATTTGTGTAGATTTTACAAAGTTTAATGATGCCTTCCTGCATGATCCTTTTCCTACTCCATTTAAATATGAAGTATTGGAGAATGTAGGAGCTCAAGATGCCTATTCATTTACTGATGGATTTTCAGGATATAGCCATCTCAGAACTTCACCGGAAGATAGACATAATACTACATTTGCAATAGAATGGGGATCATATTAGTATACAGTGATGCCATTTGGGTTGATGAATGCACCTGGAATTTTTTCAAGGGTAGTAGTAGCTACCTTTAAGGACTTTATTCATAAGTTCTTGGAAATTTAATTGTATGTTTGGACAATGTTTAGCTTATTGAAGGATCATGTTGAACTGTTACTATTTATGTTAGACAGGTTTAGACAGTGTCATATTTCATTGAATATTAGGAAATGCATTTTCAGCACACCTTTTGGTATTTGTTTAGGGCATGTGGTGTGTAAACATGGTCTGTTGGTTGATCCTACTAAAATTTGTGTCATAGTTAACTTACCACCACCTAATTCAGTGTTTCCTTTAAAAAGTACACTTGGTCATACATGATAGTACAAGAAGTTTATAAGGGAATATGCACAAATTACTGCTTCAATGGAGAAATTTTTGAATAAGGACATCAACTATCAGTGGAATGATGAGTGCCAATAGAGTTTGCGTATCTTGAAGGAGAAAATTGTGAAAACACCAATTTTAGTGTTTCCATATTGGTCAAAATAATTTCATGTGCATGTGGATGAATTTGCAATATCACTTCGAGCAATATTAATACAACCAGGATAAGGTGATATAGATCACCACATAGCATTTTCAAGAAGGAAGCTATCAGATTTAGAACATAATTAGAAAAAAGAAAAAAAGAGAAGAGTTGACCATGGTGTATGCATTGCATAAATTCAGACATTACTTGTTAGGTCAACACTTTAATATGTTTACATATCACTCTGGTCTTAGATATTTAGTCAATAATCCAATGTTGGGGGGAAGATTATGGAGATGGTTACTCTTATTTCAGGAGTTTGATTTCCAGGTTGTGGTGAAGCCTAGAAGATTGAATGCAAGACTAGATCATCTGTCTAGGATAACTAATGGAGAGGAACCAAGTAACTTGGAGGACAACTTCCTAGATGCACAATTGTTTTCAGTACAAATTGTTGATGAATAGTTTGTTGACATTATTTGTTTTTTAGTATAGGATTTTCACCAAAGGAATTTAATACTGTGCAAAAGAGGAATTTGGTAGTTAGAATTGCATACTACCAACTGATTGCAGGGAACTTGTACAAACTTGGTGCAGACAACATTTTGAGGAGATGTGTTATGGAGCATGAAAGGCCTACAATTTTAGCAGAAGGACATGAAGGAATATCTATAGGACATTATGTAGGGAAAGCTACTACAAAGAGGATATTGCGAGAAGAATTATGGTGGCCAACAATTAACAAAGATGAAAAGGCATATTGTCAGAATTGTGATGTTTGTCAGAGGGTTGGAAATCTATCAAGGAGGGATGAGATGCCACTAAGACCTCAATTAACTTTTAAATTGTTTGACAAGTGGGAAATAGATTTTGTAGGACCAATTAATCCACCAAACAAAATATCATGAGCAAGGTATATCATTACAATGACATAATATTTGACTAGATGAGATGAAACAACACTAGTGAGGATTGCAACACAGAGACTGTAGTGCACTTCTTATTTGAGAAAGTAGTCACAAGGTTTGGATGCCCCAAAGTTATTATGAGTGATCACGGGACTCATTTTATCAATAGTACTATCTAAGAAATGAATGAATAATTTGAGATACATCATCAGAAGAGAAATCCTTACCATCCTCAAGCTAATGGGATAGTGGATGCATTTAACAAGATATTGGAGAATGTCTTAACCTTTTAGATTGATGCATGGAGAGGAAATAATATTTCCTTTGGATTATTTGGTACCTAGTCTACACATTGCAACAATTACAAACATGACATAAAGAGGCATAGCTCAAGAAATATTGGCACAACTCATGGAGTTAGAAGAATACAAGATTGTAGATGTTTTCCATCAAGAGGTACAGAAAGAAAAGGATAAGGCTTGGCATGAAAGACATACTAAGACAAATAAATTTAAGGAAGGAGATTTGGTTCTCTTCTATGATAGTAAATATTTGCAACAACCAAGGAATTTTAGGATGCATTGGCTAGGGCCATATGAGATAAATTCTATCATAGATGGAGGTTTTTTATAGCTGCAGGACTTAGCAGGAAAGGAGGTGGAAGGATTGGTGAATGGTAGTCGACTGAAACTATATAGGTACATTCAACCTACCAACCCTCAGTAGATTTCACACAGATAAGTAGAGTTGTACGTAATCTATATAGTAGGAGTTAAACGAAAGAAAAAATAGAAAAAGAAGAAAAAGGAAGAAAAAAATAGAAAAAGAAGAAAAATCCAAACAAAAGTAGGTATATGGAAAAGTGGTAGACATATAGTTGAAGGATAAAACATGCAACATAAGTTAGCAAGTGCTATGAAAGAATTTGAAGACACTACACGACATGAAAAGATGAACGCGACACGCTTAGACAGAAAGTGGTCGGAAAAAGAAAAGGGTCATAAATGGAAAAGTAGAATATGATAGAGAATTTATGAAACGTCATATAAAATAAGGAAACTTGCAAGGTAAGCCTCATTGTGACTTGCCGTAGATGAGAGCCAAGGAGAGAAATTCGAGCACGGTCAGGTATTTCCGAATATTTCAACAAATATTTGGAGTAGTAGTTTCAAGATTTTTTAGAATGGTGTCGCCGAAATTCAAAGCTCCTAGTAGAGTCGCAAGAAACACACGAAGTGATGCGAAGTCCAAAAAGAAATAAGTCATAGAGGTATAAAACCCAATCCATATAGAAGGAATTGTCGATGTAGATTCAATCCCATCACCCTTCTAGGAACTAGTGAGCCTAACAAATCTCGAAGAACAAGATCCAGTCGGTGAGAAGATGGATGTGGATCCAAGGGAAAAAGGATAGAACCCCACCAAAGCACAAAACCCCATGAAATAGTTAGTTTTGGGAGCATCACAGTATATGAATGGAGAAGATGATGAAAGAACTGAATCAGACGAGCCTAGCACATAGGTCAAAGCAGAGAAATAACATGTTGCAAAGACAATGCCGCAATAAAAACAAAAGGTGTAATTAGAATACGTTGCAGGTGAACCAAAATCAAACATAGAGTAAGAAGAAGAGGCACATCAAGAGGATGGCACATCAACTGCGACATAAAATAAGAAGGGAAAACAACCAATACATAGGTCACTGCGCAAGTAGGAATAAGTCATAAGTCACAATATCACTACTGCACATACCAAAAGGAGTGACAATACTTCCTAACATTTTAGGATGTGTATAAAAACTAGGGTACGTAGACCATGACGTAGCAGACAAAGATAAATTCCTTAAATTTGAGTTGCATGTATACATGGAAAGAAAAGGGATAAGCGTGCTAGGAGCTCCAATATTGGAACCAAAGCAGTGGATTACATGGTTGTACAACAAAAGGATAATGAACCTACTGGAAATCCCTCATTTTGTACGAGGCAAGGATGTGAATAACTACTTCAAACAATTGTTGGAATTAGTACATGGGGGTATTATGTGGTTGGACAGGAAGGTATCAATCGATGTTGATCTGATTGTAGCAATCATAGGTCTTCCAACTGATGGAGAGAAACCTGAACAATATATGGATGATAAAATGATTTAAGAGGAAGTAAAATCCCAATTTGGCACTGACAGGGGAAGCAGAGGCATGATCATCAAGAACATAAATGACCCAATAACAAGATTCGTGACAAAGATGATGGATTGCAGGTTACTTAGAAAATGTTGCAAGGAAGAGGCACCAGAAGGACTGATAGCAACAGTTGTGAAATGAGCGAAGGGGACTTTACTTAGTTGTATTCTATACTTATTGAACTTATTCTTATGTTATTGAAAAGATGCACAAGAATTAGGCACAAAATTCCATTATTCGGGTCTGGTCATTCTTATAGCATTGGTGGGATGGAGACACCCTAAATATAGTGTGTTTTTTCAAAGTATAGGAAAGTGTCACAGAAAACAATATGGATCATTATGGCACACTTCAGCCACAAAATAAATAAAGACCAACTCTAGTATATTTGCGATGTATTTGGAGGAAATACAAGACAAGTTGGATGAGACATCGAGGATACCATCTGAAGTGGTGGAGGAACACAAGAACATAGCTAATTTTCATTTGTCATGATACAATGTGTGGATTCAATAAAAGAGAGATAAAAAGAAGAATTGGCAGCATATGAGGTACTGCATCACTGGAGAAGAAGTTGAATGGGCTATGAAATATCGGGGAGATGAGTGGAGGGTACTAGTGACCTTAAAGAAGGGGAAAAAAAAGAAAGAAGCCAGTAGAAGTTGGCACGTCGCAAAAATCGAATAGTCTAGTAGATCATACAAGGAATTTTGTTGAGAATGCAAATGATACAAGAGGGATTGTGACAATGAGAAAACCTAGACAAAAGAATACTAAAAAACCAGCAACATAGGTGATCCAGATTATTTTCGACACGAAATGAGATTGGAGATATAATAAAGAAATGCACAGAGATATTGCATATATTCAATAATATAACATAAATGTATCAGATATGCAACCATAAACACAGATATACAGTAATACACGATTTCTATTAATGAAAGAAATGTACACAGACTATAAAAATACAGAGTGAAAGACTCGCTAGAATGGTGGCAGCTTATCTCTGAGAAGAGATGTGACGGCTAATCACATTCATAATAATATGATTATAATGAGGCTCTCAAGGCCTTTTTACAATAAACAGGAATTTCAAAAACCCTAAACATCCAAAAACCTAACCCTAGGAGATGAAGTGCCAAAAGTCATGTGGGCCCCGTTTGGGTAAGTCAATACATCAACTTCCCGGGGTCGTAACTTTTGCATATGATCTCTGTTTTAGGCATATGATAGCCCATTGGAAATGTCTATTCGAGGAATACAATAGTTGCACAACATACCCTAAAAAACATCGTTTAGGTACTCAATACAGCTCTGGAAGTTCAGGACCCGAAAAATGCTAAAAATAGTAAATTATCAAAATTGCTAGAAAGTCGTTTTGAGCTAGCTAGAAAAGGTGGGTAGCTAGAAACATCCACCTGGATCAGTAGGAGATAAATAATTTATAGTAATAACTAAATAATGTGCAAGGAAAGAATCATTTGAGGTAGGCTCAGTTGGAGCCATTTCAAGAAGATGCACAAAGGATACTAACACAAATGGATGCAGCCAAGGGATAGATGGAAAACCTTAGGGTGGAAGATGAAGAAATACTCAAAGGGAATCACAGTGTAGAATATGGAGTCTGTTGTTGAGAAGAGAGAACAGGTGAAGACTCGTGATGAAGAGATATCACGTAGATTCCAGAAGTTGGAGAAGTCTGTTAGAGATGCAAACATTGTCTGAGTCGCTGAGGATGAGCCATGGGTTAGCATTGGGGGAATGTTTGAGCATGCTATTTTGGGAAATCCACAGCAATAATGGGAGAGAGTTGGAAATGGGACCACTAATGGAGCATGCACCATGAAATGAGGAAAAGCATCACACCAGAAGGAAAGGAAAGTAGCACGTTGAGAATCAAGGAAAAACAGTGTGAGAAAGAGAAGATCCAAAGAAAGGAATGGTTGGATCGAGGACAAGACACTCACATGAGGTTGATATGTGGAAAAATCTAATCCAGTTAGACTTAGTTTTTTGGTAATCAATGTAATGGGTTTAACCCAATTTTGGTAGTATTTATAGAGGTTGTATGAGGTAGTTAAGGGAGGATATTTTGCATTGTGGTGAGAATTTTTCCTAAGTACTTGTGAGTTTCAAAGTAAGTTAGTTTTGGTTTTATGATATGAGGAGATATAGTAATGTTGAGTGAGATGGATTGTAACTAAGGGTCATTTCACAAGATGTGGATCTTGGTTCAATGTTGGTCAGCCTCACCAATACTTATATAATACTGAAGTAATGCGTGCAACAAAGAACATTGATGAATATGAATAAAGAAGCATGGAATGCCAAATCTTTGTGGACGTAGCCTAGAGGGGGTGAACCATAGTAAAATACTATGTCAATGTGTGGAATGTGTTATTTATGCTTGCAATGTTTCTTATGATGAATGAATGGTTAAATGAATGAATCTATTAAGGTTAATTGGTAGCCCACACTAGATTGGACATGTTATATTCTGCAGAATGAATGTTAAGGGTTAAATGAATGGTAGATCTAAATGATTGTATGTGAAAATGATGAATATTGAATTTGAATTATAAATAGGTGTGAAATCCCCATGGGCATCATTGCTTCCATGATTGCATACATATGGGTCATGCAATCACCCATAATCGATCTCGAATGAGACTGTATTGTCCACTTTGTGCACAATGTTTCCTTCTAGTCTCCAGAAGGGTAGATGGTTTAAAGGGTTTTGTTGGAAAACTAAGGTAGAACCTGGGTTATCCCATACATCCAACAACACTACCATTAAATAATTGTGGCTACAAAACTTCCTAATCAAGTTAGGAATCCAGTTCCAGAGACTGACTCTCATTTGGTGTGACAACCAGAGTACTTCAAATTTTGCAGAGACCTAGTGCAACAACAACAGACAAAGCATATAAGGATCCATATGAACTACACCATAGATCTAGTCCACAATAGTATCATAAACCTACAATACTTCCTTTCCTATAAAAGAATTGTTGACATCTTCACCAAGACTTTCACTGAGAATAAGTTTCATTCTCTGTGTGATCATCTTGGAGCGAAGGAAAAAATTTATTAGCAACTGTCTTTTCTTATTTTGATACATTGTACCTTGAGGAGGGGATTTTTCCATGAGGTTTTCCCTATTTCCTCAATTTATCTTCAATGTTCATTACCTACATTGTTCATGGGTACCTAACATGGACTTAGTTATCGATACCCATTCTTCATTATCCCATAGTAGTGTTCCTGGGGGGTGTTGGAAATATTACACACACCTAGGATATTTTTTGTTATTTTCCTATGTTTATTAGTCATTATTGAGGGTCACCTATTTTTCAGGAACCTCTCCTATATTCTAAGAGAATATTCTCTTCAGTTTAGAGTCAGTTACACTTTGTTAGACTAGTGGAAGTCACTCATGCATGGAAACCTAGGTTTTATCACCAACAGTTGCTTGTGTTTCTCTCACTTCCACACATATGACTCAGTTAATTGAAAACTACATGACTAGTTAAGTAGGGCTAGGTGGTAGTTAACTCTGGAAACTGCCTATGTGTGTTCATATTTCTCTAGACCACCACTGTTGTGCATTGTCTTATATTTCTATGTGCATTAGTTGAGATATACAATGTATATCGTGTGTAAATTATTATTCATTCATTTTGTTAATACATTTCCTCATTCTTTTCTCTCCAATTTTTCTCTTGTCTTCATTGTTTTGCAATCTATGTTCGTTATTTTGATAGTTATATCTCTTGTGCAGGTAATCACCACATTCTAAATTCTGGACTACACTATATGCGATGGTTGGTTCTAAAAATGAAACCGATTATGTCTATTGTAGTTCGAGGATCATCTTATTGTCATTTGTGAAGAACATGCCTCTTCATGCAAGGGGTATTCCAACATAGCCAAGACCATTCTCAATATTTAATGCCACTTCTACTGGCCTTCTCTTCCCAAACAAGTGGACAAGTTCATTCACACTTTCTCTCTCCATTCACAAAGTCATCCATCTGATTTCCTGCATGGTCTTTACCATCCTTTACCAGTGCTCTCCCATTTTTGGAAATCTGTTTCCATGGAATTTATAAGTGGTCTCCCTACAAATATATGCAAACATGATTTTATTTTGGTATCAGTTTATCATTTTTCTAATATGGATATGTTTCTCCCCTGGCATAAGACTACCTCTACTACTCAGACCGCATACCTCTTCTTCCATAATGTGTAACATCACTTCGTCTTTCCCAATAGTTTTATTTTTGATAGAGACTCTCAGTTCCTTGGCCCATTCTGGCATATGCTTTGGTCATTTTGGGGCTACTAAATTCATGTTTCCACTGCATTTCATCCCTAAAATGATGAGAAAACAAAGGTTGTCAATCGTACTCTTATCCACTCCCTCTGCAACTATTTTTCCAAAAATAAACAATCAGACTCTTATCTACATATCATCCATTAGAACTACAATCGAGCCACACATTCCTCCTCGAGTTTCTCTCCCTTCGAGGTTTGTTTTGGGTTTCATCCCTTTCTCCCTCATAGATGCCCCTCACTCTCAAACCTTTGGGGTATACATGCTAACAACATGAGCAACACTCAATGTAGTTTTTCATTGACAATATGGCACAACGCCATTCCCAGGTAGAATCTACCTTGCAAGAAACCCAAGAGAGAACCAAATAGAGGCATGATAAACACCACACTTCCTTGTGATTTTAGCTGGGACATTGTCTGTGGATATTGTTGGAAAATAACCACTTCAAAGGACAACACGATAATATGTACCCACTGAATTATGGCCCATACATTGTTCTGGAAATAATTGGCAAGAACAATTATCGCCTCAAAGTTCCCTTACAACTTGGCATCCATGATGTTGTTAATGTGAACAATCTGAAGTTGTTTGAGCCACCACTCCTTCAATAAGTAGTGACAGTCCATCTTTAGGTGGACAATATTCCATATTTTCAACCTCCTCTTCTCGTAGATACCAGATTGGATTCCAAGACCCAAACCACATGTCTAAAACAATATGTTTTATATATTGTGGGTCAAAAGGGCCAAACACCATTTCAGGCCAAATGGATGTCTACAACAATATTGCAATGCACTTTTCCACATATGTTGGTTGAAGCAAGGATGCTTCTGGATCTAAACAGGGAGGAATTAGGCCAATAGGAAGTGTGCCCCACTTCCTTAAGCCACTCAGCATGAGGTGGTGCTCCATAAAATAGTGTAATAGTTAACGTCATCCATTTATGTTTTAGAAATTTAGTTAGTTTCAACATTTTCTGTTGTAAACCTATGCTTCGCTTCAACAATTTTTTATGGAGACTTTTGTCTCTCTCAACAAATTCAATTTTAATCAACTAATAATGATAAGGAAAACCTCTCTTGGAATGTATAAGGTTCTTGTCTCTCATTGAATCAAACTGATGGTTCTTTTCTGGTCTATGTGTTGTCTCTCCATTTGGGTGTGCATTTTGTTTTTTTGTTTCTACTTTGTTCATTCTTCTTTCTTGGATAGCACATTGAGATGAGAGTGTAAGTGTTTCACATCTGCACACAGATAAAAATTTTAATATTAGATGTTAACATTCGGGTATTTAAGAGTGTTGAATCCATTCCTCCATTAAAATCAACAAATTCATAAATCCAAAATTGCAATTTTGATAAACATTGCATGAAGGATTCCAACGATGGAAAACCTCATAAGGTAAAAAATGTATCTGATGTTTAATCTTCTTCAAACAAGGGTTTGAAGCCCCTGGGGTGTAAGGAAATTGATAATGGAGTGTATTGTTAAGACTCTTCGTTATATGAAGTCAGCGATTCGTAACCCTGACTTACCTTGTGTGCCACATATGGGGCATTGTGGGCACACCTCGATAACATGAACCTTTGTCAAGCGATTGCGTGCCCAACTAGTTGTTGATTCCACTAGTAACAAAAAAATGGGGGGTTTTAAAGTGATATTTAAAAAGAAGAATTATATTTAATACTTCATTTTCTCAAATTCCTTACTTGTTAAAGTAGATATTTACCAGTAATCCATGAGCGTAAGATAAAGTTTATCCAAGATGCACCATTTTCTAACCATGGATTTATACAATTTTTTTACTAAAAACTAATCAAAATCATGGTTCCTCCATCCCTCAAAGATATTGAAGATATAAACATAGATTTATAACATCAGAATAACCTAAACCTATTAGAATCAAAACTATAAAAAATATTTTTTTCTAAAAATCCAAACAAATAAAAATATATATAATTTAAACATATTTCATCAAAAACCATAATCCATGTAAAATAGTGTAACACATATTATAACATTAAAATAATAAAATTACATATTTTCTAATACATATTCATGTCTTAAATAAAAATATATATAATTTAAATATATTTTATCAAAAACCATAATCCATATATCTATATCATATTGTATTACAACCCTAATCCATATAACATAGTGTAACACATATTATAATATTAAAATAGTAAAATTACATATTTTCTAACACATCTCCTAAATGGTTGTCAAACAAATCAAATGGATCTCAAATCCAACTATTTTTCCCATTTATTTAAATTATTTCCGAACCCCATAAATTATTTATAAATAATCATATACATTTCATTTCATAAATTAAGGTTAGAGATATGTTACCAATCTATTTCCAAGCCTCATAAATTATTTATAAATAACCCCATTCATTTTATTCCATAAAATAAGGTTAGAGATATGTTACCCATTCTTACCTTTTTTTGGTTGACACTCTAACTTGAATACCAGAGAGTCCTTTAGTCTCAACATCAAAACCTTCTTTCTCTATCTTCCTATCTTCCTTTGCATTACTAATCTAAGAGTTCCCATTCAAAGCGATCAACCTTGACACGCGTACATTCACACCCCAATCCTTTCCACTAACGATTTTTTATATAATAAATAAATAAGATTAATGACAAAAACATAATTGAGTTATTAATAATACATTAATTAAATAATATGAATTATAATTACTAAGTAAAAATAGTCATAAATAACATTTATATGCACAAAAAAATCATTAATTAAAATTTAACCATCACAATATCAATTAAACACTTTTAATATTCCATAGTCATAGGCAGTAAACGTTGGAGTTTTTAAAACACAAAGGTGCAGGAAGTAACACTGACATTGGAATTTTTAAATTCCAAAGGTGTAGGAAGTAACGCTGACATTGGATTTTTTTAATTCCAAAGGTGTAGTAAGTCATGAAAGAGAAAGAGGGAAGTGAACTATGGAATCAAGAATCCATTTCATACACTATCAAATTACTAAGAAGTGATGATTTAAAAATCAACTACAGATTTATACGTAAGCTTTTCAACCATCTTTGTTTGCATTGAGTTTTCTTAATTCTAGTTAAATTTTTGAACTAAAACAATTTTAAAATTCCACAACCGCAGGAAGTAAACACTGGAGTTTTTAAATTCCAAAGGTGCAGGTAGTAACGTTCACGCTAGAGATTTTAAATTCCAAAGGTGCATGCATTAATGGAAGAGAAAGAGGTAAGTGAAATTTTGAATCCAAAATCCTTTGCTTACACTGTCAAATTAATCAACAATGATGATTTAAAAATCATCTAGAGATTTATACTTAGGTTTTTCAGCCATCTCTTTGTGCATTAATTTTTTTTAATCTTAATTAAAGTTTTGAACTAAAACTGTTCTTAAACGATGGAGGTAGTAAACGATGGAGTTTTTAAATTCTGAAGGTGCATGTACTAACGTTGATGATGGAGTTTTTAAATTCCAAAGGTGCAGGAAGGAATGGAAGAGGAAAAGGGAAGTGAAATCTTGAATCCATAATAAATTTCTTACACTATCAAATTACTATGCAGTGATGATTTAAAAGACTATTATAGATTTATACGTATGTTTTTCAGCCATCTCTTTGTGCATTCATTTTTTTTAATGTTAATTAAAGTTTTGAACTAAAACAATTTTAAAGTTCCACATTCGGAGGAAGTAAACGCTTGGGTTTCTAAATTCCAAAGGTGCAGGAAGTAATGTTGATGCTGGAGTTTTTAAGTTCCAAAGGTGCAGGCAATAATGGAAGAGAAAGAGGGAAGTGAAATCTAGAATCTAGGATCTATTGATTACACTATCAAATTTCTAAGCAATTATGATTTTGAAAACCATCTACAAATTTATACGTAAGTTTTTCAACCATCTCTATGTCCATTCAGTTTTTTTAATGAAAGTTTTGAACTAAAACAATTTTTAAATTCCACAGTCATAGGGAGTAAATGTTGGATTTTTTAAATTCCAAAGGTGCAGGAAGTAACGTTGATGCCGAAGCTTTTAAATTCCAAAGATGCATGTAGTAACAAAAGAGAAAGAGGGAAGTGAAATCTTGAATCCATAATTCATTTTTTAAACTATCAAATTACTAAGCAGTGATGATTTAAAAATAAGCTACAAATTTATACATAAGATTTTCATACAGCTTTGTCTGCATTCAATTTTTTTAATTTTAATGAATGTTTTGAATTAAACAATTTTAAAATAAGATTTTCATACAGCTTTGTTTGCATTCAATTTTTTTAATTTTAATGAATGTTTTGAATTAAAACAATTTTAAAATTCCATAGTCGCAGGAAGTAAATTGTGGATTTTTTAAATTCCAAAGGTCCATGCAATAACGTTGAAACTGGAGTTTTTAAATTCCAAAGGTGTAGTCAGTATCGATAGAGAAACAGGGAAGTGAAATCTTGAATCCAGAATTCATTGATTACACAATCAAATTAGTATCGACAGAGAAACAAGGAAGTGAAATCTTGAATCCAAAATTCATTGATTACACAATCAAATTACTAAACAGTGATGATTTAAAAATCATCTACAAATTTATACGTAAGTTTTTCAGCCATCTTTGTGTGCATTCAATTTTTTTAATGTTAATTAAATTTTTGAACTAAAATAATTTTAAAATTCCACAGTCGCAGGAAGTAAACGATGGAGTTTTTAAATTCCAAAGGTGCATAAAGTAACAATGAAATTGGAGTTTTTAAATTACAAAGGTGTAGGCAGTAACGAAAGAGAAAGAGGGAAGTGAAATCTTGAATTCAAAATCTGTTGATTAAACTATCAAATTACTAAGCAGTGATGATTGAAAAATCAACTACATATTTATACGTAATTTTTCAATCCATATATGTGTACATTTAGTGTTTTTAATTTTAATTAATGTTTTGAACTAAAATGATTTTAAAATTCCATAGTCGCAGGAAGTAAATTTTGGATTTCTTAAATTCCAAAGGTCCAGGCAATAACGCTGACACTGGACTTTTAAAATTCCAAAGGTGTAGTCAATATCGACAGAGAAATAGGGAAGTGAAATCTTGAATCCAGAATTCATTGATTACACAATCAAATTACTAAGCAGTGATGATTTAAAAATCAGCTACAAATTTATACGTAAGTTTTTCAGCCATCTCTGTGTGCATTCAATTTTTCTAATGTTAATTAAATTTTTGAACTAAAATAATTTTAAAATTCCACAGTCACAGGAAGTAAACACTGGAGTTTTTAAATTCCAAATGTGCATAAAGTAACAATGAAATTGGAGTTTTTAAATTACAAAGGCGCAGGCAATAATGAAAGAGAAAGAGGGAAGTGAAATCTTGAATTCAGAATATGTTGATTAAACTATCAAATTACTAAGCAGTGATGATTGAAAAATCAACTACATATTTATACGTAATTTTTTAATCCATATATGTGTGCATTCGGTGTTTTTAATGTTAATTAAGGTTTTCAACTAAAATGATTTTAAAATTCCATAGTCGATGGATGTAAACACTAGATTTTTTAAATTCCAAAGGTGGAGGCAGTATTGTTGACGCTGGAGTTTTTAAATTCCAAAGGCGCAGACAATAACGAAAAATAAAGAGGGAAGTGAGATATTGAATCTAGAATGTGTTGATTACACTATCAAATTACTAAGCAATGATGATTTAAAAATCAACTACAAATTTATATATAAGTTTTCCATCCATCTATGTGTGCATTCATTTTTTTGAATGTTGATTAAAGTTTTGAACTAAAACAATTTTAAAATTCCATAGTTGCATGCAGTAAACACTGGAGTTTTAAAATTCCAAAGGTCCAAGCATTAATGCATAGTTTGGAGATTCTAAATTCCAAAGGTGCATGCAGTAATGGAAGAGAAAGAGGGAAGTGAAATATTGAATCCAAAATCCATTGCTTAAACTATCAAATTACTCAGCAGTGATGATTTAAAAATCAACTACTGATTTATATGTAATGTTTTCATCCATCTCTTTGTGAATTCAATTTTTTTGATGTTAATTAAAGATTTGATGTAGAACAGTTTTTAAATTCCACAGTCGTAGGCAATAAACCTTGGATTTTTTAAATTCCAAAAGGTGCAGGCAGTAACAGTGACGCTAGAGTTTTTAAATTCCAAAGGTGTAGGAAGTAACATAAGAGAAAGAGGGAAGTGGAAAATTGAATCCATAATTTGTTTCTTACACTATCAAATTACTAAGCAATGATGATTTAAAAATAATCTATAGATTTATACATAAGTTTTTCGGCCATCTTTGTGTGCATTTAGTTTTTTTAGTGTTAATTAAAGTTTTGAACTAAAACAATTTTAATATTCCAAAGTCACAGGTAGTAAACACTACAGTTTTAAAATTCCAAAGGTGCAGGAAGTAACAATGACGTTGGAGTTTTTAAATTCCAAAGGTGTAGGTAGTAATGAAAGAGAAAGAGGGAAGAAAAATATTGAATCCATAATCCGTTGATTACACTATACTTTTTTTTGTAAGTTAGGAAAATATAGTAGATCCTGCTAAAGAGGAAAAGTTACAGATGTTGGAATATCCCTAGAAACCATGGCAACATCGCCCTAGTGGGAAACCAATGCTGCCACATGGCCATGGATTTTCCAATTGTCCATGCAAATTTCAAAAACTATAGAAAGCAAAAACTTTGCTAAGCCTAGAGCTAGGATGCCACACAAGGATAGAACCCTGTAAACTAAATTGTCAGGAAACATACAAAATTGATAAACCTGAGAAAGTTGGGATCATCTGAAGTTGAGGTCGGGCCTTCGTTCTTTTTGTTTTTCCTGCACAATGTCCTTACCCAGAGTCCCTATTTTCAAGATGGTATGTCAGATATCCCAAAGAAGAAACAACAGAAGCTCCTCGTGATGAAACTAGATGTCATCCCTATTCTTCAACTCCTTCATGGCACACTTCACATCCATGATTGAGCTCTTGATGAAATCCAAATAATTCTTCAAATTATCCATCCTAGCACACTGAGAACAAGAAATTGGGGGCGAAGGAGGTGGTGGAGTAGAAGAGGACGAAGAGGAGAAGGTGGGAGATGGGAGAGGGGAGGATGAAGAAGAGATAGGGGTGGTCGGGCTACAGGGAGTGGAGGGCAAAGGGGAACGGGGTGGAGGCTGGTGGATGGGTGGCAACTCTGGGCTAAGATTTGGGGTGAAGTCGAGGGAATTTCCAAAGCTATCGAACCACTCAACTCTACAAGAATACGAAGAGTAAAAAGGAGGTAAATATGGAGTGGTGGCATGGTTAGGAAGGTGTTCTAGAGAGGAGGCATGAACAGGGTCATGGGGGAGTTCTGGAGTGGAGGCATGGACCGAAGCCTGAGGAAATATCTGAGGAGATTTCGTAACATGAACCCTTGATCCTCGACCTCTCGCTGCATACCACGCCTCTCCACACTTAGAATTACCTTGTTGGCAAGGCATCGAGACTATGACTGGGAGAGGAGGGGAGGGAGAGAACCAAATAAGGAGTTGGGGGAAGAGCTCAAAGCAGAGGTGGAGCATAGGAGAAATATCAAACCAGAGCCAAAGAGAAATGTAGAATGGTGGATGATTGCGAGGAATGAGAGGAAGATAGCACAAATGAGCCATGAGTTTCCCCGTCGTAGGACAAAAACTATTTGTCTGGGGAAAATGATGGGACTCGCTAGGAATCCATCCCATCGCATTTACCACCCCTACAAGCTGGAGCTCCATTACATTAAACTATTCTGTGTGCAAATGAATGCATGGTTATGTTGATCAAAGATTTAAATACATGGAGTAAATGTCTAGGGTGAGTGCGTGTTGCGTTGGCGTTGTGTGGAGTGAGTTGTTTCCAGGTGTCCGCCCAAGTTTCCATGCTCTCGTCGATCCCAATGACACCCCATCTGAGGGATGGTTCTTTCTTTGAGATGTGTTTATGCATGCAACAATGAGGGGATGAGTAGGACAAGAAGAAGTAAAACAACAAAATCCTCCTTTCTGGAAGTATACCATGAAGTTTTCCAACATATCTGCCACTTGACTTTATTCTTATCAACCCGTTCATGAGTCTCCAACTTGTGGAAATACTTTTTGGCTCTGTGCCATTTAGGAGATGGGGGAGGAGGTTGATCATTATCTATGAATATCCTTCTTCTATAAGGAAATTTATCGCTTGATCTTTGGCCACTTGGAGTCCTTTGAGAAGTCCCCATAGGTCAGCTGCATTGTAGTGTTATGCCCCAAGTTCCCAACTAAAATGTGGAGTATCTCTCCTTTTCTATAGCAAATGGCAGCCCGAAACCTTGCAAGTCCCAGATTTCCCTTGGAGGTTCTGTCAAATTTTATTTTATGATACCCATCTTGTGGGGCCTCCAAATGGGAGGGATTGATCTTAGTTGTGTGACCTGGGATTGGAGTTGAAAGAGAAGGGGTGAGGTGGAGTTGTCAGGCATTGAGAATTGTTTGCTCATTTGGCGGGCATGTCAAATCCTGATCCGTTCAAGGGTGTAAGTTGATTTTTTCCTTGATGTTAGATAGTATTTTGGACCAGACTTCTTTCCATTTCAAAGAGGAGGAATTGAAGATTCTGCGGTTCCTTTCTTTCCAAATCTGTTAGAGAATAAATCCAAGCAGTAGCTACCAAAACCCATTGAGGATGGGAGAGTGAAATATTGAATCTCACCATCCCTCAATTGTTTCCCTTATTCCAGATCGGTTTCTATCATAAGTTCTCATGATGTTGTCACATTGATCCGAAAGTTGTGAACTGTAGGGGAAAATATTGAGAAGGTAATTTTGATTCTCCTCCTCATTACAACATAGATGACACCAAGAGGGACCTATAAAGCCTCTTTTCATTAAATTGTCCCAAGTAAGGATGCTATTGTTCATCATTAACCAAAGGAAAGTGTCGATTTTGGGCCAAATCTTTGTGCCCTAGATTTTGTTCTGAACGATGTCTTTTGGGAGGGATTTATACCCTGCGCTGAGGAAATAAGCCTCTTGAAGGTTGAAGGTGCCTGTGTTGGAGTGACCCCCTCTTAGGATGTCCTCCCCATGTTGGATGAAAATTCTCCTGGAGGTAAGATTGTCTAGTAATGGTTGAATATTTACCTCAGGGGGGATGTTCAACTCTTTGTAGCTTTTTTTCCACTTACGCCAGGTGACTTTATTTTCTTCAGGAATCCAGAAGTTGGCTACTTTTTGGATTATTTCACCTTTCGTTAAGGGAATAACAGTACTCAAAGTGTGAGCTTTGTCCATGGCTGGAAGATGCTTCCAATATTCACTCCAAAAAAGGGTCGAGGTCCCATCTTGAAGTGCCTAGAAAGCATGGTCCATGATCATCCCCTTTTTTTCTTGGTCGCATTCCAAATAAGAGATCTAGGGCCTTGATCATTCCATCTGATTAGTTATTTTTTTGATGTGGAAGGTGTGTATTTTCTCCTCCAAAGGCACGCCCAAAGGTCGTGAGGCCTCTTTAACAATCTCCACCAGACTTTTGCAATGAAGAATTTGTTGAGGATAAATGGATCTGTGAGTGAGAGTCCCCTTGCATGTTTTGGTATGCACATTTTTTTCTAACTTACCAAATCCCATTTGCGACCATCTTTAGTTCCTTTCCAAAGGAATCTCCTTTGGATGTTTCTGATGATGGCGAGGATGAATCTTGGGGTGGAAACCATCTAGAAGGTGTAAAAAGGGAGGGCTTGTAGGACAGAATTGAGGAAAATGAGGTGACTCGACAAATTGAGGGAGCAAAAATTCCAAGAGGAAATTTGTTTCCTGAAATTGGATAACAAATATTCCTAGGAGGTGTTCCTTAACGGATTGTCAATATGAGGGATGCAAAGATATTTGGAAGGGAGGGAGCTACGGGTGAACCGTAGGATTTTCGTGAGATTACGTTGGATCTGGATGGGCATGTTGAAGAAGAAGATATAATACTTGGAGAGGTTTACTTCCTTACCAGAAGCATCATAGAAAAGGTTGATCATTGAGCGAATTCGAAGAAATTATCGAACTGTGGGGAGTCCCATCATGAGGATATCATCCACGACTTGACTGTGTGATATGTGCAGGGAGATTCCATGGAGGGTAAGACTTGAGAGGGAATGATCGGTGATTGCCTCTTTGATAGTTCGACTAAGTCCTTCTACCATTAAGATAAAAAGAAAGGGAGAGAGTGGGTCCCTTTGTATGATATCTCTAGAAGGGGAAAAGGGTTTGGAGGGAACTCCATTGACCAAGATGCAGAACAAGGCTGACGAAGTGACATTGACAATCTAGGAGACCCAAGAGGAATCAAAACCAAAGGCTAGAAGTGTTTCCTTCAAGTAATTCCAGCGAATTTTATCAAAATATTTGGAAAGATCCAGTTTCAGAATCATACCAGGGGACTTAGTCGAATGTAGCAAGTAGATTACTTCATGTGCTAGAATGATATCGTCCAAGATCTGTCTTCTCTCCACGTACCTTGACTGTTTTGGAGAGATGATGAATGGTAGGATGGTTTTGAGAGGCTTGGTGATGACCTTTGTGATGATCTTGTAGATCACATTACAACGTGAAATGGGTCGAAAATGACTTGGGGAGGTGACTTTGTTCTCTTTTGGAATGAGAGTGAGGAAGGTGGCATTGATATCCTATAGGACCTGCCCATATTTTCTGGAATCTTCTATGATTTCCTAGACTTTTTCTTGTATCATATCTCAGTAATGGTGAAATAAGTCCGTTGTGAATCTATCAGGCCCCGGGGATTTGCCCATCGAGGTGTCACTGAGGGCTTGATCAACTTATTCTTGGGTAATTGGATGCATCAAAGCTTGATTTTGTTCTTTGGTGACCTCGTTTGGTATGTTCTTGAGGATATAGTTGATATCTTGAGTGCAATCGATAGGGTGTTGTGAGAGAAGATTCTTGTAGTAAGACAAACGTTCTTGTTCTATGTCTGCATATTTTTGAATTTCTAGGCCTTGGTTCAAAATAAGATGAGTAATTTGATTAGTAAGGCGACGCTGAATCATCAATCTGTGGAAAAAATTGGTGTTTCTTTCCCCCTCTTTGAGCCATTGAATGCAAGATTTTTGAATCCAGACAATTTCTTCCCACACCTGTCTTTTTGTCAGTTGTTTTTTGAGAATGGATTCTTGTTCCTTTAGAGATTCAATGAAGACTTGAAATATGATTTGTTGTTGAAGGTTTTGAATTTGTTGATTGAGGATTTCTTGAGTGTGGAAAATGTTGCCAAAAGTGGATTTTTTCCAGGACTTTATGTGTTGCTTGAGGTTTTTTATCTTCTGTTGGAATTTGTACACAGGAGTACCTATTTTGATTACTACTTGTTTCCACCAAAGGATTATGTTTTCTTGAAATTTCGGGTGTGTCAGCTAGAAATTTTCAAAGTAAAAGGGTTTCCTGCCTGGGGTACCATTGATGTTTATCAAAAGAAGTATCAGCCAATGGTCAGATCTTGGAGTGCCAATCACAGTGGAATGCCAAGAGAGGACATATAGATTGAGGGGTTTTGAGATTAAGAAGCGATCTAATATAGATCAAACATGTTGTACCCCCGAGATTCTATTAGACCAAGTGAAGGGTCCATTGTCTGTTTCTACATCAATGAGATTCAACAAGCTAATGATTCAGTGGAATTGCTTGCTATCATTTCAAAATCTACGGGTACCCCCCCTTATTTTCCTCCAGACTAGTTATCATATTGAAATCTCTCCCAAGGATCCATCGATGATTGTCAATGTGATTAGCAATCCATTCCAAATGATGGAGGAAGGATTATGTTGATTACACTATCAAATTACTAAATAGTGAAGTGATGCATCCCCCCTCCCCTTCCGGGGTTCTGCAACCTCACGGTCTCTAGATCATTCCAATTGTTGAGTCAGATCGACTCTTTAGGCTCCTGAATGAACCCAAATCAATTATACATAGGCCCATTTTCTTCCTTTGGCGCAGGTCCTGTGACACTCGCACCCTCTATCTACGCATTCTGGCAGTCTTCAGTTCACAACCGCAAGCTCCTTTTCACGATCCCCTTATCCATATGCCCCTAGGTTGTGCCCTTATGCTAATGCATGATTGTGGGTGCAAGTAAGAGTGGTTTCCAACCAACCCACTTTTCTCCCCGCAATCCTCCGCGTGATGCCACGTATATCCCTGTCAAAACCGTGTTTGAAATTGTGTCCCACTCAAGGAAAGTTAATGTTCGAGCTTGTCTTGGCCCCACAATCCTTCGAGATCGTCGATCTTGATCATAACGTCTGAATCGACGCTCCATATATGCTCCTTTTAAATCTATGGACCAGATATGTTCCTCCTAGATCAACGAATGTGATTTCTTCGCAAATCTGGACTTCGGGTATTTGAAATCTCAAACCTATATCTCCTCCATACTCCAATATTCCAGAGTTAATGATCTATTTCCACCTGTCTCCCTGAAACTACAACTAGGATCTCTTTCGTGGATCCGACCTTCGAGAATCTCAATTCTCAAATTCTCACCTCTACTGACTGGGTATCTCCCAGAGTGGAAGATCTACTGATATGTATCTCCCCAATCAATGGATGTGCTCCCACTTCGGGACTTTGGCCTCCTCAACCAGATCAATGGTCCTCAGACTCCCTTCTCGATCAATTATCAATATCTTCTTTGGGTCTTCAGACTTTTCCTCTGTTTTCTTTCAGAGTTCTGGATCTAGCATCGTGTTTCCACCTTCACCTTGACAACTCTCATCACTTCAGATTTCTAGGCTTCAGAAATATCAAATGTCAAACTCCTGCCTCCCTGTGCCTTTTACCTAGAGCTTCTAATCCTATGTCGCGTTTCTCTTCCTCGAATCAACGGCTGAATATTTTTTTGGGTCTTTAACCCAAGTGTATGGATGTATGCCATGTCTCCCTTGATCTCACAACTATGAATCGATCCAGAACTTCACCCACAGTTCACATATTTCCACCATGTATCCTCTTCATGTGAAGGCTACAAATCAATTCGAGACTTTACCCAGAGTGCTCATATCCTTGCCACGTCTCCTCTTGATTTGATGGCTACAAATCACTTCTGGAATTTACCCGAACTATCTATATCTTCACCACATCCCTTCTTCTAGTCCTATGCTCAGATTCACTTCAAGTGATGTGACGGCTCAGAGCTACCTCGGCTCTTCGGAATTCACAGATCTCAAATCTCAACTGAGAGATTCAATACAGTTTTCCCAGAGTCCATGATCTTTCACCATGTACCCCTTTCTGGATCTTATGCTCCATAATTACTTCAAGTATTCCAACTTCGACTATTTTAGTTCTCAAACTAAAACTCCAGGGTAAATTTCCCCAGATCTCTCGATCTGGTGACAAGTGTCCGATCGCATATAGACGACTCTCAACTCTTTGACTCTTCAGGTTTTGAATGTTTCAAAATTATAACCTCTTCCTTCCCTTGGATATTCTGGCCCATTGATATGTATTCCCTCTAGATCCAACAGTCCAGATTCGTTCCGGCCCTTCGGCTCTTCCTACTTCGGGTATATCAAGTTTCAAACCTTGAGAGATTCTCTCTCCTGTGCATGTGAGTGTTAACATTCGTGCAACTTCCTCTGATTAGACAAAGGATGATACTTCATGCTCATATACAAAGAATGGGATCCATTCCTTCCTTTGCGCTCCCTCTGTTCATTGAACTCAAATCTGATGGCTCAGATTCCACCTCACAACCAATCTGATGGTTGTGGTCTCTCTTCTTCCTGTGATTTAGACTTCTCCCAACTTGGAAGACTTAGTCCATGTCCTAATATCTTGACCTTTGAACTTATTCCTGCGAGCCCGACTCCTAGTCTCGCTTTGCTCTTGCAAGAGTTATCGCTTCTGAGCTTATGGACTGAGAACAAGTCCGACTCCTACGCACATTTTTCGTTACTCCTATTGATCTTGATCTCCTCAAAGATTTCGATCTCCCATGCACACCTTAACTCAGTTTGAAGTATTTCTTGCAAAGAAATTCTTCTTGCCCTCCTGGCTCAATGCACACTTTGTAGAGATTCTCCTTACAAAGTGTTCAGTAACTCTGTCTTTCTCCAAACTCAATACAGAGTTCCTTTTGTGCACACTTGCACCCACTCAATGCCCACCTGGGGGAGCTCTAAAAAATTCTCAATAAATCTGTCTCTATGTTCTTTCTCTTCATATTTTCTCCTCCAAGGTATTCATAGGCCTTGAGGTTCCACTTGATTTTGTGATCTCCCTGGTGTGCCCTCCTGACATGTTATTTTCTAACTCCGCAGAGTTTATATGCGCATTCCTTGCGTGAGCTACAAAATCTCAAATGTTTTGTTGTGCGCTCCTTTCAGAGCCTAAAGAACCCAGAATGATATTTCAAACTCAAACAAAGATAGAGAAATATATCTTCCTACTATAAATGAAACTTATCATACATATGAAACATTCATTCATAAAATACATAAACACATGAAGAACAATATGCAAGAAAAACTTTTTTTATATTATCTATGTGTATCTATACAGATGTTTACATAAAAACTGGACTGTAACAAAGTCCCAGTTCTCTCTCTCTCGGAACTTCTAATACCTCCAAAGGCCTGTCTACCCATACCTCTCTCTCTTTTCTTTTCTGCCTTTTACAAAAGATGGATCTACGAGCTTAATCCTCGTCACTGCCTTAGTTTCATTACTATCTTAGCTCCGACAACATACTTCTACGACTACATTACATAAATGAATGTCCAGACCTAACTATGATCTGGACCTGCTACAGGTATCCATTTAAGGCGACCTGAACCACTACATGTACAAAGGTATGTCCTGGTTCTTACAACCTTACAACACAAAAATCCGTATTGGATTATTTTAAATTTAAAAATGGGAGGGTCGGTGCCTCTCTCTTTCTTCATTGTGCATCTATGTGTTCGCATGCTGGTGCATTTTCTAAGGTGGAGTGATGTGCATGCATCATACTCCACTGCTAGGAAAAATCATGAGCTCCTTCTCATGAACTCCTCTTATTTAGTGTTGTAATCCTCCTAGATCCCAAATTCTCTTCTGGAGTTGTCCTCTTTCTCCTCTCTAGCTATGTTGTTTTCATTGTTGCTACTTGTTCTTCTGTTTCTTCCTTGCTACTATGGCAGGCTCTCCTCTTTTCAACTCCTCTTTTCTGACTTCTTCTATTGACCTCAACATCAACTTCATGATCTCCTCTATCACCCTGTCCATATGCTCAAGTGGCTAGATCTTATTATGTAGTCTACTCCATTACACTTCCTTATTAGTGGGTGGATCGACTTGATCTCCCATGATGTCTTTACTTGCTCTTGTGGCACTAAGTTTCCACTCTGTTGTAGACTCCAGTTCCAAAGTCTGATCTTTGAGCTACCGCTCAACTTCCTCCTCTGACAGATTGGCTTCTTCCAGATCCTCTTGTGTTTGTTCAAGTCCAAGTTATCCCAGTTGCTCCCCTCGTTGATATGGTGCTTCATATGTCTCCAACTTGACCTGTCAGATGTGAAATATTTGCACCATTACCCTTCTCTCTAGGGATTCCAATTCTGGATATAGATTAACAAGGTATTTGATTTCTATTCCTCTTTCTTCCACAGGCTCTAGTGCTGCAATCATCTTTGTTTCAACTTCCTGGCTGAAACATTTGAGCCATTCTTCTTCTGTTGGGGTAGACATCAGTGTCTTCTCCATTTATTCCTCTTCTCCTTGGGAAGCTTATAATATCTTCTCCTTCATCATGACAATCATCCCTAGTTGTCCTTCTTCTATTGTTTCATCTGGAACACATGCTCTGGCCTCAACTGGGATATTTGTTAGGAATATCCGAATTCTCCCAATAATCAAAATGATCCTTTGATCATCCTCTTGGATGGTGGAAGTATTTAACTTCTCATCATATTCATTCACATGTTCTACAAATACACATGAATTTTCACCCATCAACGCTCCTTTCTAACATGAACTCACTTTTGAGCTCTCGAGACTTTCAAACAATCTTATTTCTTTCCCCCTGCCCACTTGGTAGTTTGGGAATTTTTTGCTACCCACCTGGCAGTCTATGAGATCAATCAATCCCATCTCATTTCCCACTTGGAAATCTAAACTATCATCACTTCTCCTCTGGAAGTATACAAGACCTCCACCTGGTCTCTTTCCATTTCCCACCTGGCAACTTGAAAGTTTGTTTCTTCCCACCTTGCAGTTTATGATATTTTTATCTGATCTCTTCCCCTTCTTGTCGCTAAGGTTTAACCCAGCTTCTAGCTCACAGATGTGAACCACTTCCTCCTCTGGTTCAATGAGGTTTTCAGTATTCCTTAGCCACCTTCTCATCATCCTTCACTGTCCTTTGGCCAACAATCTCTTAACTAGCCACTTCACCTTATTCTTCATGGGCCATTCATACACCCAACGCGCTTTATCATTTTGTTGAATCTTCAATGCTAGTTGTTCCATCCTTGCTCTTATTTCATTAAGCTCTAGATCCACGTCTGGATTTCATTTATTCTTGCGGCCTTCTCTTCGACCATGTCCATGGTCTTCAATAGCCATTCCCACCTTCTACCTTCCCTCCTGGCAAGCCTAGGCATTACTCTACATCCATGATCATCTCCATCCTCTTTCAAAACTCACTTGGCTATTTAAATTTGTGTTGTTGTGTCCATGAAACAACCTTCTCATAGAGCGTCAATACTCTGCTTCCTTCACCTATTGTCTACACGTAAACTCATGTTTATGATACCACCTGATGTTATCAGGTCATCTCCTTTTACCGTCTTCATGTCTTCTATATGAAAAAAAAAATTGACTTTACCCTCTTTCTCTTTCGCCTAAAATCTACAGACAAAAATGAGCTCTTATACCTCCTAATGCAGCCCCCCTCCTCTTACGGGGTTCTGCAACCTCTCGATCTCTGGATCATTCAAATTTTTGAGTCGGATCAACTCTTTAAGCTCCTGAATGAACCCATATCAATTATACACAGGACCCTTTCCTTCCTTTTGCGCAGCTACTGTGACACTCGCACCCTCTGTCTGCACGTTATGGTTCTCTTCAATTCACGGGTGCTAGAACCTTTTCACGAGCCCCTTCTTCATATGCCCCTCATCTGTGCCCTTGTGCTAATGCACTATTATGGACATGGGGAAGAGTGGTTTCCAACCAACCTTCTTTTCGCCCTGCAATCCTCCTTGTGCTGCCACTTATATCCCTATCAAAACCATGGTTGAATTTGCGGCCCGCATAAGGAAAATTAACGTTCGATCTTTTCTTGGACCCACAATATTCCCGATTGTTGATCTCATGATCTTGACGATAACACTTGAATCAACAATTCATACCTGTGCCTTTTCAATATACGAACCAGATCTGCTCCTTCTAGATCAATGACTGTGATATATTCGCAACTATGGACTTCGGGTATTTAAAATCTCAAACCTCGCTCTCCTCCATATTCCAATATTCTGGGGTTAACGATCTATTTCCACCTATCTCCCTGAACCTACGGCTAGGATATCCTCCATGGATCCGGCCTTCAGGAATCTCAATTCTCAAATTCCCGCCTCTGCTAACTGGATATCTCCCGGAGTGGAAGATCTGTTGACACGTATCTCCCCAATCAACGGTTGTGCTCCTGCTTCTGGACATTGGCCTCCTCAACCAGACCGATGGTCCTCAGACTCCCTTCTCGATCAACGATCAAGATCTTCTCCGGGTCTTCAAACCTTTCCTCCTCCGTTTTCTTCTAGAGTTTTGGATCTTGCACCGCATGTCCACCTTCATCTCGATAGATGTCATTGCTTCATACTTCTGGGATTTGGAAATCTCAAATGTCAAACTCCTGCCTCCATGTGGCTTTTACCAAAACCTACTAATCCTATGTCATGTGTCTCCTCCTCGAATCAACAACTAAATTTTTATTCGGTTCTTTACTCGAAATGCATGGATCTATGCCACGTCTCTCTTGATATGAAGGATATGAATATCTCTAGAACTTCACTCGTAGTTCATAAATTTTCGCCATGTATCCTCTTGATATGACGGCTACATATCACTTCGGGACATTACTTTGAGTGCTCATATCCTTGCCATGTCTCCTCTTGATCTAACAACTACACATCACTTCAGGACTTTACCTAGAGTGTACAAATCTCCACCACGTCATTTCTCCTAGTCCTACGGCTCAGATTCACTTCGGGTGATCTTACAGATCATAGGTACTTTGGCTCTCTGAACTTCGTGGATCTCAAATATCAAATGATATATTCAATACAATTTTCTTAGAGTCCAAGATCTTTCACTATGTACCCCTTTCTGGATCTGAGGGTCCAGATTTACTTTAGGTCTTCAGGCTTCGGCTATTTCAGTTCTCAAACTAAAACTTCAGGGTAACTTTCCCCAGAGCTCATGATCTGGTGACAAGTGTCCCCTCATAGATCAATGGCTCTTGGCTCTTCAACTCATCAGGATTTGGGTGTTTCAACACTTCAACCTCCGCCTTCCCTTGGATCATCTGACCCATTGACATGTATTCCCTCTAGATCCAATGGTCCAGATTCATTCCATCTCTTTCTCTCTTCACGCTTCAGGAATCTCAAGTTTCAAACCTTTAGAGATTCACTCTCATGTGCATGTGAGTGTTAAGACCCATGCACCTTCCTTTGATCAGATGGAAATCAATCCTTCATGCTCAGATCTGACGGATGGGATCCATTCTTTCCTCTACACTCCCTTTGTTCATTGAACTCAAATATGATGGCTCAAATTCCACCTCACAACCAATTTGATGGTTGTGGTCGCTCTTCTTCCTAAGATTTAGACTTCTCCTGGATTGGAAGACTTAGTCCATGTCTAAATATCTCAACCTTTGAACTTCTTCCTGAGAACCTGACTCTTGGTATCACTTCGCTCTTGCAAGCGTTATCTCTTCTGAGCTTATGCACTCAAATTAAGTCCGACTCCTACGCACTTTTTGTGTTACTCCTCCTGAGCTTGATCTCCTCAAAGATTTCGATCTCCCATGCACACCTTGTAGTACTTGTATTTCGTTAACTCAATTCGAAGGATTTATTGCAAAGAAATTATTCTCACCCTCCTAGCATTTTGTTGGATCAATGCACACCTTGTAGAGAATCTCCTTATAGAGTGTTCAGTAACTCTGTCTTTATCCGAGCTCAATATAGAGTTCCTTCTATGCACACTTGCACCCACTCGATGCCTTCCTAGAAGAGATCTAAAGAATTCTCAATAACTCTATCTCTCTATGATTTCTCTACAGCGTTTCTCCTCCAAGGTACTAGGAGGCCTTGAGGTTCCTCTTGAATTTCTGACCGCCCCAGTGTGCCCTTCTAGCACATTCTTTTCTGACTTTGCAGAGTTTAGATGCGCATTCCTTGCACTAGCTACAAAATCCCAAATGTTCTGTTGTGAATTCCTTTCACAGCCTAAATAACCCAAAATAACATTTCAAACTCGAACAAAGATAGATAAATCTATATTCCTACTGTAAATGAAACTTATCATACATCTATAACATTCATTCATAAAATACATAAACATATGAACAACAATATGCTGGAAAAACTTATTTTCTATTATCTCTATGTATCTATACAGATGTTTACATAAAATATGGGCTACAACAGAATCTTGATTCTCTATCTCTCAAAACTTATAAGACCTCCTAAGGCCTTTCTACCTAGACATCTCTCTCTCCTATTTTCTACCTTTTACAAAAGAGGCCTTTATGAGCTTAATCCTCTTCACTGCCTTATTGTCACTACTATCTTAGCTACGACCCCATGTTTCTACGACTACATTATATAAATGAATTTCTAGACTTGACTACGATCTGGACTTGCTACAGGTAACCATTTAAGGAAACCCCAACCACTACCTGTACAAAGGTATAGCCTGGCTCTTACAGCCTTAAAACACAAAAATCTGTATTAGATTATTTCAAATTTAAAAATTAGCTACATATCTATACATAAGTTTTTCATCCATCTTCGTTTGCATTCAATTTTTTTAAGTTTACTAAAGTTTTGAACTAAAATTATTTTAGAATTCCACAGTCACACGCAGTAAACACTAGAGTTTTTAAATTCCAAAGGTGGAGGCAGTAATGCTGACGTTGGATTCTTTAAATTCCAAAGGTGCAAGGAGTAACATAAGAGAAAGATGAAAGTAAAATATTGAATCCAAAATCCATGGCGTACAATATCAAATTATACTTAAGTGATGATTTAAAAATCAACTACATATTTATATGTAAGTATTTCATCCATGTTTGTGTGCATTTTTTTTTTTTTAATGTTAATTAAAGTTTTGAACTAAAACAATTTTAAAATTCCATAGTCACAGGCAGTAAACGTTAGAGTTTTAAAATTCCAAAGGTTCAAGTAATGTTGACACTAGAGTTTTTAAATTCCAAAGGTGCAGGCAATAATGAAAGACATAAAGGGAAGTGAAAACTTGAATCCATAATTTGCTTCTTACACTATCAAAATGCAGTGATGATTTAAAAATCAGCCACAGATTTATACGTAAGTTTTTCAGCTATCTCTATGTGCATTGATTCTTTTTAATATTAAGTAAAGTTTTGACCTAAATAAATTTTACAATTCCAGAGTCGCAGGCATCAAATGATGGATTTTTTAAATCCGAAAGGTGCAGGAAGTGGCGCTGACGCTGGAGTTTTTAAATTCAAAAGGTGGAGATAGTAATGGAAGAGAAAGAGGGAAGTGAAATCTTGAATCCATAATTCGTTGCTTACACTATCAACTTACTAAGAAGTGATGATTTAAAAACTAGCTACAAATTTATACGTAAGTTTTTCATCCATCTTTGTTTGCATTCAATTTTTTTTAATGTTAATTAGAGTTTTGAACTAAAACAATTTTAAAATTCCATAGTCGCAGGAAGTAAACCCTGTAGTTTTTAAATTCCAAAGGTGCAGGAAGTAATTCTCACGTTGGAGTTTTTAAATTCCAAAGGTGCGGGTAGTAATGAAAGAGAAAGAGGGAAGTTAAATATTGAATCCAAAATCTGTTTCTTAGACTATCGAATTACTAAGCAACGATGATTTAAAAATAAGCTACATATTTATATGTAATTTTTTCAGCCGTCTTTATGTGCATTTAGTTTTTTTAATGTTAATGAAAGTTTCGAACTAAAACACCTTGAAAGATTCACAGTCACAAGCAGTAAATGATGGAGTTTTTAAATTCCAAAGGTGCAGGAAGTAACATTGACGCTGGAGTTTTTAAATTCCAAAGGTGCAGGAAGTAACATTGACGCTAGAGTTTTTAAACTCCGAAGGTGCAGACAATAACGAAAGAGAAAGAGGGAAGTGAAATCTTGAATCTAGAATCCTTTGATTACATTATCAAATTACTAAGCAATGATGATTTAAAAATCAACTACAAATTTATATGTAAGTTTTTCAACCATCTTTGTGTGCATTCAAGTTTTTTAATGCTAATTAAAATTTTGAACTAAAAAATTTTTAAAATTCCATAGTCTCAGAAATTAAACGGTGGAGTTTTCAAATTCCAAAGGTACAGGCAGTAAATCTGATGCAAGAGTTTTTAAATTCCAAAGGCACATGGAGTAACAGAAGAGAAAGAGGGAAGTGAAATCTTGAATCCAAAATCTCTTGCTTACACTATCAAATTACTAAGCAATGATGATTTAAAAATCAGTTACATATTTATACGTATGTTTATTAACCATCTCTTTGTGCATTCAAGTTTTTTAATGTTAATTAAAGTTTTGAACGATAATAGTTTTAAAATTCCATACCCGGAGGTAGTAAACGTTGGATTTTTTAAATTCCAAAAGTGCAGGAAGTAACAATGATGATGGAGTTTTTAAATTCCAAAGGTGCGGAAACTAACGAAAGAGAAAGAGGGAAGTGAAATATTGAATCTTGAATCTGTTGCTTACACTAACAAATTACTAAGCAATGATGATTTAAAATCAGCTAGAAAATTATATGTAAGTTTTTCAGCCATCTCTGTGTGCATTCGGTTTTTTTAATGTTAATTAAATTTCTAAACTAAAAAAATTTAGAATTCCACAGTCGCACGAAATAATCGCTAGAGTTTTTAAATTCCAAAGGTATAGATAGTTACACTGATGCTGGAGGTTTTAAATTCCAAAGGTGCAGGCAATAACGAAAGAGGAAGAGGGAAGTGAAATATTGAATCCAAAATCTGTTTCTTACACTATCAAATTACTAAGCAGTAATGATTTAAAAATCAGCTACAGATTTATATGTTAGTTTTCAACCATCTTTGTTTATATTCAGTTCTTTTAATGTTAATTAAATTTTTGAACTAAAACAATTTTAAAATTCCATAGTCATAGGCAGTAAACACTGGATTTTTTGAATTCCAAAGGTGCAGGTAGTAATGCTAACGCAGGAATTTTTAAATTCCAAAAGTGCACATAGTAACGGAAGAGAAAGAGGGACGTGGAATCTTGAATCTAGAAGATGTTTCTTACACTATCAAATTACTAAGAAGTGATGATTTAAAAATGAACTACAAATTTATACGTAAGTTTTTTAGCCACCTCTATGTGCATTCAGTTTTTTTAATGTTAATTAAATTTTTGTACTATAACAATTTTAAAATTCCACAATCGTAGGTAGGAGATGTTAGAGTTTTTAAATTTCAAAGGTGCAAGAAGTAACGTTGAGGCTGGAGTTTTTAAATTCCAAAGGTGCATGCAGTAACCGAAGAGAAAGAGGGAAGTGAAATCTTGAATATAGAATCTGTTTCTTACACTAAAAAATTACTAAGAAATGATGATTTAAAGATCAACTAGATATTTATACATAAGTTTTTCAACCATCTCTGTGTGGATTCAATTTTTTTAATGCTAATCAAATTTATGAACTAAAACAATTATAAAATTCCACGGCCACACGAAGTAAACGCTGGGGTTTTTAAATTCCAAATGTGTACACAATTACGCTAACACTAGAGTTTTTAAATTCCAAAGGTGAAGGCAGTAACAAAAGAGAAAGAGGGAAGTGAAATCTTGAATCCAGAAACTGTTGCTTACACTATCAAACTACCAAGCATTGATGATTTAAAAATCAGCTATAGATTTATACATATGTTTTTCATCCATCTTTGCTTAAATTCAGTTTTTTAAATGTTAATGAAAGTTTTAAACTAAAACAATTTTAAAATTCCACAATCACGGTCATGAAACGTTGGATTTTTTAATTTGCAAAGGTGCAGGAAGTTTCGCTGACACTAGAGTTTTTAAATTCCAAAGGTGCATGTAGTAAAGGAAGAGAAAGGGAGAACTAAAATCTTGAATCCAGAATATGTTTCTTACACTATTGACTTACTAAGCAGTGATGATTTAAAAATTCGCTACAGATTTATACCTAAGTTTTTCATCCATCTCTGTATGCATTTAGTTTTTTTAATGTTAATTAAAATTTTGAACTAAAATAGTTTTAAAATTCCACAATCGTAGGTAGGAAACGATGGAGTTTTTATATTCCAAAGATGAAGGAAGTAGTGTTGACGCTGGAGTTTTTAAATTCCAAAGGTGCAGGGCAGTAATTGAAGAGAAATAGAGAAGTGAAATCTTGAATCTTGAATCTGTTTCTTACACTATCAAATTACTAAGAAATTATGATTTAAAAATAAGCTACAAATTTATACATAAGTTCTTCAACTGTCTTTGTGTGCATTCAGGTTTTTTAATGTTAATTAAATTTTGAACTAAAACAATTTTAAAATTCCATAGTGGAATACAATAAATGATGGAGTTTTTAAATTCCAAAGGTGAAGGAATTAACGATGATGCTGGAGTTTTTAAATTCTAAAGGTGCAGGTAGTAACAGAAGAGAAAGAGGGTTCAAGTTAAATATTGAATCCAAAATCTGTTGCTTACAAGATCAAATAACTAAGCAATGATGATTTAAAAATCAACTACCTATTTATACGTAAGTTTTTCAGCCATCTCTATGTGCATTCCGTTTTTTTAATGTTAATTAAAGTTTTGAAATAAAACAATCTTTAAATTCCACATTCCCAGGTAATAAATGATGGACTTTTTAAATTCCAAAGGTGCAGGAAGTAACGTTGATGCTGGAGCTTTTAAATTCCAAAGGTGCATGTAGTAACATAAGAGAAAGAAGGAAGTAAAATCTTGAATCCATAATCCATTGCTTAAACTATCAAATTACTAAGTAGTGATGATTTAAAAATAAGCTATCGATTTATGCGTAATCTTTTCAGCCATCTGTCTGTGCATTCATTTTTTTTCTGATTTTAATGAAAGATTTGTATTAAAACAATTTTAAAATTCCACTATCGCCAGAAGTAAATTGTGGATTTTTTAAATTCCAAAGGTCCAGGCAATAACGCTGACATTGGAGTTTTTAAATTCCAATGGTGCAGTCAGTAATAGAAGAGAAAGAGGGAAGTGAAAAATTGAATCCAAAATTCATTGATTACACTATCAAAGTACTAAGAAATGATGATTTAAAAATTAGCTACAAATTTATACGTAATTTTTTCAGCCATCTCTGTGTGCATTCAATTTTTTTAATGTTAATTAAAATTTTGAAATAAAACAATTTTAAAATTCCACAGTCGCAGGCAGTAAATGCTAGAGTTTTTAAATTCCAAAGGTCCAGGCAGTAATGTTGATGTTGGAGTTTTTTAACTCTAAAGGTGGATGCAATAATGGAAGAGAAAGAGGGAAGTGAAATATTGAATCTAGAATATGTTGCTTACACTGTCAAATTACTAAGCAATGATGATTTAAAAATCAAATAGATATTTATACGTAAGTTTTTCAGCCATCTATTTGTGCATTCAGTTTTTTTAATGTTAATTAAAGTTTTAAACTAAAACAATTTTAAAATTCCACAGTCGTAGGAAGTAAACACTTGAGTTTTTAAATACTAAAGTTGCAAGCAGTATTGTTGGTGTTCGAGTTTTTAAATTCTAAAGGTGCAGGCAGTAATGGAAGAGAAAGAGGGAAGTGAAATATTCAATCCAGAATCTATTTCTTACACTATCAAATTACTAAGCAGTGATGATTTAAAAATCATCTACAGATTTATACATAAGTTTTTCATCCATCTATATGTGCATTCATATTTTTTAATGTTAATTAAAGTTTTGAACTAAAACAATTTTAAGATTCCACTGTCGCAAGGAGTAAATGCTGGAGTTTTTAAATTCCAAAGTCCCAGGTAATAAACAAAAGAGAAAGAGGGAAGTGAAAACTTGAATAGAGAATTCATTGATTACACTGTCAAATTACTAAGCAGTGATGTTTTAAAATCAACCACAGATTTATAGGTAAGGTTTTTACCCATCTCTATGTGCATTCAATTTTTGTAATGTTAATTAATGTTTAGAAATAAAACAATTTTAAAATTCCACAGTCCCAGGTAGTAAATGCTAGAGTTTTTAAATTCCAAAGATGCAGGTAGTAAGATTGACGTCGGAGTTTTTAAATTCCAAAGGTGCAAGAAGTAACGAAAGAGAAATAGGGAAGTGAAATATTCAATCTAGAATTTGTTGCTTACACTATCAAATTACTGAGTAGTCATGATTTAAAAATCATCTACAAATTTATACGTAAGTTTTTCATCCATCTATGTGTGCATTCATTTTTTTTAATGTTAATTAAAGTTTTGAACTAAAACAATTTTAAAATTCCACTGTCGCAAGGAGTAAATGCTAGAGTTTTTAAATTCCAAAGTCCCAGGTAATAAACAAAAGAGAAAGAGGGAAGTGAAAACTTGAATAGAGAATTCGTTGATTACACTGTCAAATTACTAAGCAGTGATGTTTTAAAAATCAACCACAGATTTATACGTAAGGTTTTTACCCATCTCTATGTGCATTCAATTTTTGTAATGTTAATTAAAGTTTAGAACTAAAATAATTTTAAAATTCCAAAGTCCCAGGCAGTAAATGCTGGAGTTTTTAAATTCCAAAGATGCAGGCAGTAAGATTGACGTCGGAGTTTTTAAATTCCAAGGGTGCAGGAAGTAACGAAAGAGAAATATGGAAGTGAAATATTCAATCTAGAATTTGTTGCTTACACTATCAAATTACTAAGCAGTCATGATTTAAAAATCAACTACAACTTTATACGTAATTTTTTCATCCATCAATTTGTGCATTTTTTTTTTTAGTGTTAATTAAATTTTTGAACTCAAACAATTTTGAAATTCCACAGTTGCAGGAAGTAAACACTAGAGTTTTTAAATTCCAAAGGTGTAGACAATAACGTTGACGCTAGAGTTTTTAAATTCCAAAGGTTTAGGCAGTAACGGAAGAGAAAGAGGGAAGTTGAATCTTGAATCCCGAATTTGTTACTTACACAATCAAATCACTAAACAATGATGATTTAAAATTCAGCCACAAATTTATACGTAAGTTTTTCAGCCATCTTTATGTGCATTCAGTTGTTTTAATTTTAATTAAATTTTTGAACTAGAACAATTCTAAAATTCCATAGTCACAGGTAGTAAATGATGGAGTTTTTAAATTCCAAAGGTGCAAGCAGTAACGTTGATGCTGGAATTTTTAAATTTCAAAGGAGTAGTCTGTAACAGAAGAGAAAGAGAGAAGTGAAATATTGAATCCTGAATACGTGTCTTACACTATCAAATTACTAATAAGTTATGATTTAAAAATGAGTTACATATTTATACGTAAGTTTTTCAGCCATCTTTGTTTTCATTATGTTTTTTTAATGTTAATTAAAGTTTTGAACTAAAACAATTTTCAAATTCCATAGTCGTAGGCAATGAATGATGGAGGTTTTAAATTCCAAAGGTGCATGCATTAATGCTGACACAAGAGTTTTTAAATTCAAGAAGTAACATAAGAGAAAGTGGGAAGAAAAATATTGAATCCATAATTTGTTGCTTACACTATCGACTTACTAAGTAGTGATGATTTAAAAATAAGTTTTACATGTATACGTAAGTTTTTCAACCATATCTATGTAAATTCAATTTTTTTATGCACCTTCTCATGAGAAACTCCCTTGCCTTTGTTCAAGGTTGGGATTTTACATCTACCTGACTAGCTTTGTTTTCTAGAAAACTTCTCTTCTTCTTTCAGTGCAAACTGATAAGCATCCTCCACTGTCCTTACTGACATCATGCTGAGCTAATCCTAGATTTTGTACCTCAGGCTATTCATATACCTGACAACTTTTTCTTTGTCTTGCTCTCTTTGTCCAACTCTAATGTTCAGCTTGTAGAACTCCTATGTGTATTCTTTGACTGTCATACCCTTCTGTCTCAGGTTCTGCAGCTTCCTGAATAGATTGATCTGATAATCTTTGGGCATGAATTTAGCTTTCATCTTGGCTACCATTATGTCCCAATTCTTTATCTTTTGTTTGCCTCTACATCTCCTTTCAGCCTGTAGTTCATCCCACCATAGTGTTGCATGTACTTTAAGTCTGGTGATAGCATGTATCACCCTTTTCTCCCCTTCGACATCTTCATAATCAAAATATGTATCCATGCACCTTATCCAATCCAGGAGCTCTTCAACATCCAAATTGCTTTCATACATTAGGAACTCTATCTTGTCTCTAGCTCCCAATCTAACAATTGCTCTTAGCAAGCATTCTTCAGCAATGTGTTCCCCTGCATCTTCTTCATCTTCTACATCTTTGCTCTCTGTATCACTGAAGTCTCCAACATCAGGTGCTCTTCTCTGTGTTGCTTCCATCGCTTCCAACCTTGCATTAAGTTCTTGCATCTCTCTTTATACAATGCGATTGGATAAAGGTGCCTCCCTTCGTCTCCTTGGCGGCATTTTGTTGACTGTATCTTACACATAGAGTACAATTTCGAGTTAATTTTATCCTTCGCCTGAAATCTACAAACGAAAATCAACTCTTATACCACTTGATGCAAACGCCCCTTCTCTCCTAAGGAATACACAACCTCTTGATCTAGGATAGATCAAGAAACTAAGTCTAATTGACTCTTTGGCCCTCAAGAACCTCAAATCCACTTAACATGCCCTATTTCCCTTAAAGTACAGGATATATGGAACCTGCGGCTTTCTCCTTAACACCTCTAAGCTTCAACGTGTTTAGGTGCTAACTCTCCTGTTTAAACCCCTCCCTTTATGTGACTAAGGTTCTGACCAGTCACCTAATCAAGAGGCGTGTCACGAATTCGCGTATCAGGCCTTTGCATGTGAGTCACTCTGACTCTCTCAACTTCTGAAATACCGACTGCAGCCTAGTGCATCCTAGCCCCTCTATTCCCCTTCATCGATGTGGCCCTTCACTATGACCATGGGCCAATCTTTCAAGCACTTCACGATTTCATGTCTCGTGAGTTCACATTTCATGATTCGTCTCCCTAGACACTCAACGATCCAGATCTCTTCTCGAACCGATGACTCAGATCAAATATTCGGGATTTGGGGTTTCGCAATTTGCCCGAACTCTTACCTTTGATTTCCCAAGTTGGGAAGTCCTGACAAAACCAGATCTACAATTCAAATCCCTCCTTCGATCAATAACTATGATCCTTTTGTGATTTCATGATTCGTGACTTTGGAGTCTCCTTGCCTCCGTTCTCCCGATAGATGAAATTGCAATGGCACTAGATCAACGATCCAGATCTATCCTTTGATCAAAGACTCATATCATGTCGTAATTTCGCATTTAGCGAGTTCTCGTGACTCAACCTTTGACTCCTTCGAGTCACGAGTCAACAAAATGTTGATCTCTCGCCATGTGTCCTCCTTGACAACGAATGGTCTTGATGATTTCAGAACGATCAACGATTGTGATATTTTCACTAGTTTGCACTTCGTGAATCCTCGGAACTCTTCTCTATGACCTTTCCACTCTACTAGTCAGCGAAATGTTGATCTCTCGCCACGTGTCCTATCGTGATGGACGATTCTGATGATTTCAGAATTTCGTGACCTTGGTCCGCCTGTGTACGTTTAAATATTTAATGTTAGTGCACTTTACCTTGATCATATGGCTACGATCCATTTGCGCTCAGATCGAATGATTGAGATCTTTCCTCCTCTGCACTTGCTCCTCGTTGTCAGGACACTGATCAGATGGTCCAGATATTCCCTTTGAGCTAAAGCTTTCTTCAAACATAGAATATTTTCGAAAGGATTTAAAGGATTTGATGTTTATCCTTCTTGTGAGTCTATTTCTTGTATATCGTTCGTGGTTCTTGGAAAGTTCTACTCCTCCTGAGCTTGATCTCTCGAAAGTTTTTGATCTCCTAAGCACTTCTTTCTTTTCTGGGAAATTCGTCAAATTCAGATCCAAATATTCTTGAAAAGAATCCTTTCTTGCCTTCCCAGTGTTCTTCCTCTCTTGTCCTTCGACTTATTTATGGATTCTCTTCGACTCTTCATTGAATTCTAGTTCTATGCACTCTTTGCAACAAACCTTTACACAATATTCGAGATCTTGTGACGACTGTGCACTCCTTGCGGCAGTTTCTTTACACTTCATGCAAATAACGTATTACACTATTTATTCTGATCTTTACGAGTCCAAACTGACCCTGTTATTTCACCCCTTGCAGACTATGTGCACACCTTGCACTGGCTCACGAAGAAAAGCAATTTCAATTCTTATGCAAGAATTTCAAAGCTACATACACTTGTAGAAAGATACATTCATTCTTGAAAAGATTATGACAACAACAGAGAAATTAAAAACACTATTAACACCATACATTGGATCAAGTTTTCTCTGTTATCTTCATTCAAAATCAAGAAAACAGTTACAGCTAAAATCAACGAAACAACTACTACTTTGAGATTCCTACTTGCTCATAATTCTCGTAACCCCTCTTTTGGGCTTACAAAATCTCTCTTTATACAAAAGAAACAAACTAACTGCTATCTAATTGTAGTTACATTTGAAACTAGGGTTAAGCTCCCAAGTCACGCGTTCTCATTTTGTCTCCACGCATGTGATCTTTCCTCTTTTGTTTTCTATCGCTTCAAAATATTTGCAGTACTAGCTAGCGTTCGAGACTCCGGATTGGCTCTCAGGAAATGAGTTTTCCTGCCATATGTACTTGCTGACAATGCTCCTGCATCATATTCATATCCACTGAGCCCATGTTTCCTATGTATTTCTATGTGTCTTAGTATTCAAACCCAAAAACCTATGGCAAGGATGCAAGGAATCCCTTTTAGGAAACAACCATGCAAGATGAGTACAACTCCCTCCTAGAGAACTAGACTTGGGATTTGGTTTCGCTTCCTTCATGAATGAATCTTGTCATATGCAGATGGTTCTATAGGACCAAGAGAAAATTGGATGGAAAGGTTAGAATATACAAGGAAATACTAGTTTCCAAAGGTTTTCAGCAGGTTCATGGCATAGATTACGATGAGACATTCACTCTAATAGTGAATATGGATTCGATTAATTTGTCCCTTACTATTGTGCCAACCATAGGATGGGAATTCCATCAGATTGATGTGAAGAATGCATTTCTTCATGGAAATATATCAGAGGATATTTACATGGAGCAACCACCTAGCTTCATACAAGATTCATGTTTGGTTTGCAGGCTCAAGAAGTCTCTCTATGGCCTTAATCAGTTGTCAAGAGCATGGTATGCCAAGATGGAATCCTACCTGTTATCCCAAAATTTTGTGAGATGCAAATGATCCAAATGTATACATGATTAGGACTATTGATTCACTTCCGATTCTAGTTCTTTATGTGGATGATATTTTGATCGCTAGATCCTTGACTTCATTGATTTCTATGGTGAAGCAGATTCTGCATCATAGGTTCTTGATGAAGGACATGGGTCCAATACATTACTTAATTGGCCTTGAGATTAGTTAGGATGCTTCAGGAATCAAGATATCTCAATCCAAGTATCCTTGGGATCTCATGGAGAGATTCCACATGACAAACTGTAAGTCTGCCCCTACTCCCTTCCTATCTGGGGTGAGACTTGAGGATGGGTGGGACACTCCACTAGTTGACAACACTCTATAAATAAAACTTGTGGGGAGTTTGTTGTATCTCTCCCACTCTTGACCAGACCTATCATATGCAGTGAAAGAGGTCTCCAAGTACATGCAAGAGCCACATGAGATACATTGGAAGGATGCAAAACATATCCTTTGGTATGTTTAGGGCACCATCAGTTATGGGATCCATTATGTAGTAGGTTACAAGTTGGATCTCATAGGATTCACAAATTTTGAATAGGAAGGTGAAAACATTGATCGCAAGTCCACATCCAGATACACTCTTATTTTGGGTTCAGGGCCTATCTGTTGGTAGAGAAAGAAGCAGTCTGTTATTTCTCTCTATTTGGTCGAGGCCAAGTACAAAGGAGTAGTTAACACTTGTTGGAGAAGGATATTTTCAGGAATGTGCATCAATAATGGAAGACATTTGGAAATGGGACCAATAATTGAGAGCACAATAGGAAATAAGGAAAAGAAACATGTCAGAAGGCAAGGAAAGCAGTGCACTAAGAATCAAGGAAAAGTAGTGCCAGAAAGAGAAGAGCCAAATCAAGGAATGGTTGGATCGAGGACAAACCGCGCATAGGAGGTTGATGTGTGGAAAAACCTAATCCACTTAGGGTTAGGGTATTAGTAATCAATGTAATGGGTTAAACACAATTTTGGGTAGTATTTATAGAGGTTGTATGAGGTATCTAAGGGAGGATATGTTGTGTTGTGATGGGATTTTTTCCTAAGTACTTGTGAGTTTTGAAGTAAGTCAGTTTTGGTTGTATGCTCTGAGGAGATCTAGTAATGTTGAGTTAGATGGATTGTAGCTAAGGGCCAGGTCGCAAGATGTGGATCTTGGTGTGACGTTGGTTAGCCTCACCAATACTTATTCACTACTCATGTAATACGTGCAGCGCAAAACTTTGATAAATATGAATAAAGAAGCATAGAATTCCAAATATTTGTGGACGTAGCCGAGGGGGGTGAACCACAGTAAAATACTATGTCAATGTGTGGAATGTGTTATTTATGATTTTTTTTTTTTATGATGAATGAATATGTTAAGGTTAATTTGTAGCACACACTAAATTAGACATGCTATTTTCTACAGAATGAATGTTAACGGTTAAATGAATGGTATATTTGAATGATGGTAGGGTAAAATGATGAATATTAATGTTGAAGTATAAATAGGTTCCACATACCGATGGGTATCATACCTTCCATGAGTGCAGACATTTGGGTCATGAAATCACCCATAATCCACCACAGGTGAGACTGTGATGTGAACTGTGTGCACAATGTTTCCTTCTGGTCTCCAGAAGGGCTGATGGTTTCTATGGTTTTGGTGGAGAACTAAGGTAGAACCTCGGTCAACCCATACATCCAAAAAATGGTTATGTTGTCGGTTGGAACTCAATAGAGTGGATTGGAGGGGATTTGATGAAGATAATGTAGTGGTAGAAGGGGATGTTTATGCCATGGAATCCAACAACGCAATAAATTGAAATATGGTTGGAGACAAAGCAACTTGAGTTTGCGCAGAAAGACAATAGAATATCCAGGTATACACCGCATAAGTATTTGCATAGGTATGCGTTTACTAATTTGCAAGAGGTATATTTCTATTATTTTGCAGAGTTATTATAGGAGTGGATATTGAGGTTGAGGGATACCCATCAAACTAATCAGATAAGGCCAGTGGAGTGGACTACTAAGAATATTGTGCAGTTGGAAAGAGTCAATAATAAATTCATGCATGCAATGGATATTGGGTTAGACAACATTGTTGCAGGGTTTATTATTGAGTTTTCAATTGATATTGCGAAGTCATACACTACTGTAGAGAAGGATTTTCTAAAGGGTCCAAGAGGAAGGTACATTCGATCACTTTACACATTGATCAAGATTTTATTGCATGATAAAGGAGTGATGACAATGGAGTCAGACAAGTAAATCACTTTATGCACATGGGGGAGATGGGGAAAGCACTAAGCAAGATCTGATATATGGAGAAGGATATGGATGGAGGCCAGAATAAGGAAGAAATATACACCATTATGATGGATGAGGAACATACAAAGGAGATAATGGACATAGCAGGAGTGATGCACAATGGAAGACACTACTAGTATAAGACCAGTAGTAAAAATAGGGAAGTAGTCAAGCAAGAGGGCTTGCAAATTGATGAGGAAGAGGTAGAGCATCTCCATGTGATGGGTCATATTGAGGAAATCTTGCATGCAACATATTAGAGTAAAACCAAAGGTCAAGGGTTAGGTGTAGAAGAAGGCTCTCCATTCCAGATATGAATTAGTATGAAACCCACAATCCCATGCATGAATAATACATATGAAGAAGAAGAAACATTCAAAAAACAAGTTATTAGTAGTAGAAGGATTTTAGTAGGACATGGGTCCAGGGGAAATTCAAGTAAAAGTATAAGTTCAACTAGTAGCAGTCAAGTATCTACACCTCATGGAGGTGGTAGTATAACAAACTCCAGAGTGGTAGGAGTAGATCCAACTATTCAGTTACCATATTTTTTGTGGAGAAGAGTCGAAGGACCCAGAGAAGAACTTTGTTATCTATGAGAATATTTAGGTAGCTAGTTATATTATAGACGAATATACAAAAGTGGAACAGCTGGTGATCACATTCAGAGACCGCACATTGGACTAGTATATGGGCCTCGTTGTAAACAATAGACAAGGAGAACCTACAATTGTCACAGATGTGAAGAAGGCATTGATCAATGAATTTCATTGACCTATTTCAGAGGATCAATTCATGAATGAGATGATAGAGATAAAAAATAACCCTGGTGAATTAGTTTAGTAAGTTGATCAGAAGTTCAAAAGACTAAAAGGTAAGTTGAAGTATCCTATTGCAGATATGAAACATAGACACTTATTTCTTAACTCCTTATTAACACATTTGAAGTATCCATTAAGGAAACAAAAATTCCAAACCCAGACTGAGGCCTTGCAAGAAACCTTGCAATTGGAGGAAAATCAATATAAGCATACCGATCTAGCTATGGAAGAGCTAAGAGAAGATATGAAGAACCTGGCATTTCAGTTGAATCAGAATAAGGGAAAGGAAAAGAGGGAAGATGTCTGGTGCACAATTTCCAAAACAAAAGGTCATCATAAGAATGAGTGCCCAACCTTTGCACAATACTTGGGGACAAGAATGTTGAATCCTTTACCCAAAGGAGGACCATGGTGTGAGACATGTAGAACACATGGACATGATCCTTATCATTTTCCCATGATGCAAAAGTATCAAACGGTGCCGAGGACTACATTTTTTAATTTTTGCAAGTCACATGTAAATGAAGTCAAGGATTGTAGAACCTTGGAAATAATGGAGAGGACATTAGATACTTATAGGGTGTAGGCTGAATTAATGACAGGACAACCTGAGCACCATCCATAGTATAATAATGTGTAGTAGTTTACAGTGAAACCGTAGTATAATAATGCACAACATTTTGGAGCACCATCGCAATATAACAACGTGCATCAGTGTGCAGTGCCACCACAGTATAATAATGCACAACCACAATATAATCAAGAACCAAAATATAATATAATACACCACGTGGATACAATCAAGGAAATAGAGGAGGCTTCATAGGAGGAGTCTATGGAGGAAGCGTATTTGGAGGAGGTAGAGGACCAATAGTTTGTCACAACTGTCAGAAACCTGGACACTAAGAAATCGATTTTCCACAACCACCTACAACATGTATGTATTTTTTCGTAGTAGACTATGAAAAAAAAGACTGCCTGGAACTTCGAGTAAAGATAGAAGAAAAGAGGAATCAAAACAATCAGAATGTTTAGTGGATTTTTATGGAAAACATATAAGATGATGGGAAGAAGATCAATATAGTAACTAGAGGTGCAGCCAACATAGGAGAAGATGAAAAAAATAAGGATCGTGACTAGTACTAGTGGGTTAGAAAGAATACAACACCCCAACATAATTTTGATGCACGTAAAGAGAATGAGACACTCAAGGAAGCCATAGAGGATATTTTCAAGTAGAATATTATGTCTACTTTAGGTACAAATCCAGGAGATGATATACCAGTGTATGACATGCCTCACTTATTTGATCAAACCAGCAGAGACCAACCATAAGAACAAGTAAGTAATCTAAGAAACTTTTTGGTGTCTTGTCTAAAGTTGTTGAATGATAAAATCTCTTTACAAGTATTATAGAATCTATTAGAAAAGTGAAATTCTAGAGAAGAAATGAAATTAAAACACAAGAGAGTCAATCAGGTTCATAAGAAGAGAAGAACAAGTAGGGAATTCAGGTTGAATGAAAACATTGGAGACTTCAATATGGGTTATATAATACTATACTTAGGCTCTAATGTAAATGTTGTGCCTAAGAAGACATGGGGAGCTACGGGGGAACCGATATTAGGATTTTCACCTATTCATTTGAAGCTAGAAAATCAACATAGATTGGTACCAATTGGTAGATTGAAAGGAATAGAAATATATCTTGATGGTGTGCACACTATGGCATACTTTGATGTAATTTTCATAACATATAACACTTCACCATATCCAACACTCTTGGGATTGGATTGAGTGTTTGACAATGAGGCTATTATCAACATGAAGACTAGAAAAATGATCTTTGAATCAAAAGAATACATATTTATTGTGCCATTAGATCCTTCTGAGGGAGGTAGGTATGTGGAACTTATGACATAAAATTTTATTACAGAAGACATAAACTAGTTTTATAGGACTACAGTGTGAGAAAAAGATTATGTCAACCCCACTATAGATGGAAAGATGAGTTGGAGGAGTATAGTTCATGTGCTTTAGACTCTGAAATGGGACTAGAGAATCAAAAATAGTGATTACATGAGTTATCCACTAGAATATGTGCAAGGATGATGCATGCACTAAGATGGGTTGGTACAGAGATCAGGGAACCACACACTTTTTATGGTCATAATGACTTAGAAGAATTTTTAATGAAGTTTTAATTAGAAGTAGTGGAAAATAAAAGGTTACCAATTTTGGATGTTTCTTTGAAAGCTACACCTGCACAGTAGTGGAGTACTCATAAGGAGAATATTCAAAATTGGCATCAATTCAAGAGGTTATTGTAAATCAGATTTGGTGCAAAATAGGAGAACATATATGTGCAGAAGTATGATGAAATGGGATAACCCAGAGAACATGTAGAAATATGTATAAATAAATGGAGATTGGTACCACCAGAGGAGTGGCCACATCACTTTATTCATACATTGGAAGGAATCTTAAGGAATTGGTAGAAAAAATTGGAACAATGCAGGAAAACAAAAAATTGGGAGGAAATGAAGAAGAATTTTTTTATTACATTTGCATTTGAGCATGCGAATAAAAAAATAGATACAATGCTAAATTTGGTAAGAGATAGGATTTTTCAAGAACCAAAAGTGGAAATTGTGACATCTTATCAGAACTAGAAGAGACAGGCAGTCAACCAATTGCTACATTGTTCTCATGTCACAGAAGATGATCTAGCAAAAGAAAACCCACACAACATACATATCACAAAATTTGAAGGAGAAAAAGAAGTAGAATGTCCAAATCTATATTCATAATATTTTTATGTACCACTAGATGCCATACCAATAATAGAGAGACCTTATAGGTTGAATCCATTGTATAAGCAGAAGGTGAAGGAATAAATTGATAAGATGTTAGAGGTTGGTGTCATAGAGTGTGTGGAAGAATCTGAATGGATTAGTACTATGGTAGTGCAAGAGAAGAAACAAGGGGGAATAAGGATTTGTGTAGATTTTATAAAGTTGAATGATGCTTTCCTGCATGATCCTTTTCCTACTCCATTTACAGATGAAGTATTGGAGAATGTAGGAGGTCAAGAATCCTATTCATTTACTAATGGATTTTCATGATATAACCATATTAGAACCACACCAAAAGATAGACATAATACTACATTTGAAACAAAATGGGGATCATATTAGTATACAATGATGCCATTTGGGTTGAAGAATGCACCTGAAATTTTTTCAAGGGTAGTAGCAACTACCTTTAAGGACTTTATTCATAAGTTCTTGGAAGTTTATTTCGATGATTGGACAATGTTTATCTTATTGAAGGATCATGTTGAAGTGTTAACATTTATGTTAGACATGTGTAGACAGTGTCAGATTTCATTGAATATTAAGAAATGCATTTTCCGCACACTTTTTGGTATTTTGTTAGGGAATGTGGTGTGTAAACATGGTCTGTTGGTTGATCCTACTAAAATTTTTGTCATAGTTAACTTACCACCACCTAAGTTAGTGCGTCAGTTAAAAATTACACTTGGTAATACAGGATACTACATGAATTTTATAAGTGTATATGCACAAATTACTACTTCGATGGATAAATTGTTGAAGAAGGAAATCAAGTATCTGTGGAATGATGATTGGCAACATAGTTTGGATATCTTGAAGGAGGAAATTGTGAAAACACCAATTTTAGTGTTTCCATATTGGTCAAAATAATTTCATGTTGATGTGGATGCATTTGCAATATCACTTCAAGCAATATTAATACAACCAGGATAAGGTGATATAGATCACCACATAGCATTTGCAAGAAGGAAGCTATCAGATTCAGAACATAATTAGAACAAAAAAAGAGAGAAGAGTTGACCATGGTGTATGCATTGCAGAAATTCAGACATCACTTGTTAGGTCAACACTTTAATATGTTTACAGATCACTCCGCTCTTAGATATTTAGTCAATAATCCAATGTTGGGGGGAATATTATGCAGATGGTTATTCTTATTTCAGGAGTTTGATTTTCAGGTTGTGGTGAAGCCTAGAAGATTGAATGCTAGACCAGATCATCTGTCTAGGATAACTAATGGAGAGGAACCAAGTAACTTGGAGGAAAACTTTCCAGATGCACAATTGTTTTCAGTACATATTTTTGATGAATAGTTTGTTGACATTATTTATTTTTTTAGTATAGGATTTTCACCAAAGGAATTCAATACTATGCAAAAGAAGAATTTGGTAGTTAGAGTTGCATACTACCAACTGATTGCAGGGAAATTGTACAACTTGGTGCAGACAACATTTTGAGGAGATGTGTTATGGAGAATGAAAGGCCTACAATTTTAGCAGAAGGACATGAAGAAATATCTATAGGACATTATGCAGGGAAAGCTACTACACAGAAGATATTGCGAGCAGAATTATGGTGGCCAACATTTCACAAATATGAAAAGGCATATTGTCATAATTGTGATGTTTTTCAGAGGGTTGGAAATCCATCGAGAAGGGATCAGATTCCACTAAGACCTCAATTAAATTTGAAAGTGTTTGAAAAGTGGGAAATAGATTTTGTAGGAACAATTAATCCACCAAACAAAATATCATGAGAAAGGTATATCATTACCACGACATAATATTTGACTAGATGGGATGAAACAACACCAGTGAAGGATTGCAACACAGAGACTGCAATGCACTTCTTATTTGAGAAAGTAGTCACAAGGTTTGGATGCCCCAAAGTTATTATAAGTGATCACGGGACTCATTTTATCAATAGTAATATCTAAGAAATGAATGAATAATTTGAGATACATCATCATAAGAGAACTCCTTACCATCCTAAAGCTAATGGGATAGTGTACGCATTTAACAAGATATTGGAGAATGTCTTAACCAAGATTTGCAATGTGAACATGGATGACTGGGATTTGAAGAGACCAATAGTGTTATGGACCTATAGAACTACATGAAATAATCTCACAGGGAAGACACCTTTTAGATTGATGTATGGAGAGGAAATAATAGTTCCTTTGGATTATTTGGTACCTAGTCTGCACATTGCAGCAATTACAAACATGACAAAAAGAGGCGTAGCTCAAGAAATATTGGCACAACTCATGGAGTTAGAATAATACATGATTGTAGATGTTTTCCATCAATAGGTATAGAAAGAAAAAGATAAGGCTTGGCATGACAGACATATTAAGACAAAGAAATTTAAGGAAGGAGATTTGGTTCTCCTCTATGATAGTAAATATTTGCAACAACCAGGGAAGTTTAGGATGCATTGGCTAGGTCCATATGAGATAAATTATATCATAGATGGAGGTTTTGTGCAGCTGCAGGACTTAGTAGGAAAGGAGGTGCAAGGATTGGTGAATGGTAGTTGACTGAAACTATATAGGTACATTCGACCTACCAACCATTAGTAGATGTCATGCAGAGAAGTAGAGTTGTACATAATCTATATAGTAGGAGTTAAAAGAAAGAAAAAATAGAAAAAGAAGAAAAAGGAAGAAATAAAATAGAAAAAGAAGAAAAATCAAAACAAAAGTAGGTTGATGGACAAGTGGTAGACATAAAGTTGAAGGATAAAACATGCAAAATAATTTAGCAAGTGGTATGAAAGAACTTGAAGACACTGCACATCATGAAAAGATGAACGCGATGTGCTTAGACAGAAAGTGGTCAGAAAAAGAAAAGGGTCATAAACGAAAAAGTAGAATACGATAGAGAATTTATGAAAGTTCATATAAAATAAGGAAACTTGCAAGGTAAGCCTCATTGTGAGTTGGAGTAGATGAGAGCCAAGGAGAGAAATTCGAGCACGGTCAGGTATTTCTGAATATTTCAGCGAATATTTGGAGCAGTAGTTTCAGGATTTTTTAGAATGGTGTTGCCAAAATTTGAATCTCATAGTAGAGTCACAAGAAACACACGAAGTGTTGCGAAGTCCACAAAGAAAGAAGTTGCAGAGGTAGAAAACCCAATCCATCCAGAAGGAATTTTCGATGGAGATGCAATCCCATCACCCTTCTAAGAACTAGTGAGCCTAACACATCTCGAAGAACAAGATCCAGTCGGTGAGAAGATGGATGTGGATCCAAGTGACGAAGGATAAAACCCCACCAAAGCACAAAACCCCATGCAAGAGCTATTTTTGGGAGCGTCGCAGCAGGTGAATGGAGAAGATGATGAAAGAACTGAATCAGACAAGCCTAGTGCATAGGTTGAAGTAAAGAAATAACATGTTGCAAATACAATGACGTAATAAAAAGAAAAGGTGCAAGTGGAATACATTACAGGTGAACCAAAATCAGACATAGAAGAAGAAGAAGAGGCACATCAAGAGGATGGTACATCAACTGCGACATAAAATAAGAGGGAAAACAACCAATACATAGGTCACTGCGCAAGTAGGCATAAGTCACAATATCACTACAACGCATACCAGAAGCAGTGACAATACTTCCTAACATTTTAGGATGTGTATAAAAACTGAGGTACACAGACCATGACGTAGCAGACAGAGATAAATTCCTTGAATTTGAGTTGCATGTATACATGGAAATAAAAGGGATAAGTGGGCTAGGAGATCCAATATTGGAACCAAAGCAGTGGATTACATGGTTGTACAACACAAGGATAATGAACCTACTGAAAATCCCTCATTTTGGACGAGGCAAGTATGCGAATAACTACTTCAAACAATTGTTGGAATTAGTACATGGGGGTATTATGTGGTTGGACAGGAAGGTATCAAACAATGTTGATCTAATTGTAGCAATCACAGGTCTTCCAACTGATGGTGAGAAACCTGAACAATATATGGATGATAATATGAAGGAGAAGATGATTTAAGAGGAAGTAAAATCCCAATTTGGCACTGACAGGGGAAGTAGAGGCATGATCATCAAGAACATAAATGACCCAATAACAAGATTCGTGACAAAGATCATGGATTGCAAGTTACTTAGAAAATGTCGCAAGGAAGAGGCACCGGAAGGACTGATAGTAGCAGTCGTGCAATGAGCGAAGGGGACATTACTTAGTTTGATTCTATAATTATTGAACTTATTCTTATGTTATTGAAAAGATGCACAAGAATTAGGCACAAAATTCCATTATTAGTGCCTCGTCATTCTTATAGCATTGGTCAGATGGAGACTCCCTAAATGTAGTGTGTTTTGTCAAAGGATAGGAAAGTGTCACGCAAAACAATATGGAACATTATGGCACACTTCAGACACAAAATAAAGAAAGACCAACTCTAGTGTATTTGCGATGTATTTGGGGGAAATACAAGACAAGTTGGATGAGACATGGAGGATACCATCTGAAGTGGTGGAGGAACACAAGAGCATAGCTAATTTTCAGTTGTCAAGATACAATCTGTGGATTCAAGAAAAGAGAGATCCAAAGAAGAATTGGTTGCAGATGAGGTACTGCGTCACTGGAGAAGAAGTCAAATGGGCTATGAAAGATTGCAGAGATGAGTGGAGGGTACTAGTGACCTTAAAAAAGGGAAAAAAAAGGAAAGAAGGGAGTAGAAGCTGACATGTCACACAAATCGAATAGCCTACTAGCTCATACAAGGAATGTTGTTGAGCATAAAAAGAATACAAGAGGGATTGTGACAATGAGAAAACCTAGACAAAAGAATACTCAAAAACTAGCAACATAGGTGATCCAGATTATTTTCGGCACGAAATGAGATCAGAGATATAATAAATAAATGCACAGAGATATCACATATATTCAATAATATAACATAAATGTATCATATATGAAACCATAAACACAGATATACAGTAATACATGATTTCTATTAATGAAAGAAATGTACAGAGACTATAAAAATATAGAGTGAAAGACTCGTTAGAATGGTGGAAGCTTATCTCTGAGAAGAGATGTGATGGCTACTCGCATTCGCAAGAAGATGATTGCAATGATTCTCTAAGGAATTTTTACAATAAACAGGATTTTCAAAAACCCTAAACATTCAAAAACCTAACCCTAGGAGATGAAGTGCCAAAAGTCATGTGGGCCCCGTTTGGGTAAGTCAGTACATCAACTTCCCGGGGTCGTAACTTTTGCATACAATCTTCGTTTTAGGCGTATGATATCCCATTGGAAATATCTATACGAGGACTACAATATTTTAACAAGATACCCCAAAAAACGTCTTTTAGGGCCTCAAAACGGCTCTGGAAGTTCAGGACCCGAAAAACTGCTAAAAATAGTAAATTATCAAAATTGCTAGAAAGTTGTTTTGAGCCAGATGGAAAAGGTGGGTGGACACCGACATCCACCTGGATCAGCAAGAGATAAATAATTTATAGGAATAACTAAAGAATGTGCAAGCAAAGAAGCAGTTGAGGCAGGCTCAGTTGGAGCCATTGCAGGAAGATGCACAAAGGATACTGACATAGATGGATGTACCCAAGGGATATATGGAAAACCTTAGGGTGGAAGCTAAAGAAATACTCAAAGAGAATATCACTTTGTAGACTATGGAGTCTGTTGTTGAGAAGAGCCCACAGGTGAAGAATCGTGATGAAGATATATCATGTAGATTCCAGAAGTTGGAGAAGTCTGTTAGAGATGCAAACATTGTCTGAGTCGTTCAGGACGAGCCACAGGTTAGCATTGTCGGTATGTTTGAGCATGCTATTTTGGGAAATCCACATCAATAATGGGAGATAGTTGGAAATGGGACCACTAATGGAGCATGCACCAGGAAATAAGGAAAAGCAGCACGCCCGAAGGAAAGGAAAGTAGCACGCCGAGAATCAAGGAAAAACAATGTGAGAAAGAAAAGAGCCAAAGAAACGAATGGTTGGATCGAGGATAAGCCACACACATGAGGTTGATATGTGGAAAAACTTAATCCACTTAGACTTAGGCTTTTGGTAATCAATGTAATGGTTTTAACCCAATTTTGGTAGTATTTATAGAGGTTGTATGAGGCAGTTAAGGGAGGATATTTTTCATTGTGATGAGAATTTTTCCTAAGTACTTGTGAGTTTCGAAGTAAATTAGTTTTGGTTTTATGATATGAGGAGATCTAGTAATGCTGAGTGAGATGGATTGTAACTAAGGGTCAGTTCAAAAGATGTGGATCTTGGTGCAATGTTTCTCAACCTCACCAATACTTATATAATACTGATGTAATGCGTGCAACACAAAACATTGATGAAGATGAATAAAGAAGCATAGAATGCCAAATCTTTGTGGACGTATCCTAGAGGGAGTGAACCATAGTAAAATACTATGTCAATGTGTGGAATGTGTTATTTATGCTTGCAATGTTTCTTATGATGAATGAATGGTTAAATGAATGAATATATTAAGTTTAATTGGTAGCGCACACTAGATTGGACATGTTATATTCTGCAGAATGAATGTTAAGGGTTAAATGAATGGTAGATCTAAATGATGGTATGTGAAAATGATGAATATTGAATTTGAATTATAAATAGGTGTGACATCCCCATGGGCATCATCGCTTCCATGATTGCATACATATGGGTCATGCAATAACCCATAATCCATCTCGAATGAGACTGCGTTGTCCACTTTGTGCACAATGTTTCCTTCTAGTCTCCAGAAGGGTCGATGGTTTATAGGGTTTTGTTTGACAACTAAGGTAAAACCTGGGTTATCCCATACATCCAACACCACTAACATTAAATCATTGTGGCTATATAACTTCCTAATCAAGTTGGGCATCCAATTCTAGAGACTGACTCTTAATTGGTGTGACAACCAGAGTACTTTAAGTTTTGCAGAGACCTAGTGCAACAACAACAAACAAAGCATATCAAGATCCATATTCACTACATCATAGATATAGTCCACAATAGTATATTCAACCAACAATACTTCCTTTCCTATAAAAAAATTATTGAAATCTTCACCAAGACTTTCACTGAGCATAAGTTTCATTCTTTGTGTGATCATCTTGGAGTGAAGGAAACAATTTCTTAGCAACTGTCTTTTCTTATTTTGATGCATTGTACCTTGAGGAGGGGATTTTTCCATGAGGTTTTCCCTCTTTCCTCAATTTATCTTCAGTGTTCATTACCTACATTGTTCATTACCCCATGGTAGTGTTCCTAGGGGGTGTTGGAAATATTACACACACCTAGGATATTTTTCCTTATTTTCCTATGTTTATTAGTCATTATTGAGGGTCACCTATTTTTTAGGAACCTCTCCTATATTTTAGGATAATATTCTCTTCAGTTTAGAGTCAGTTACACTTTGTTAGACTAGTGGAAGTCACTCATGCATGGAAACCTAGGTTTTATCACCAACAATTGCATGTGTTTCTCTCACTTCCACACATATGACTCAATTAATTGAAAACTACATGACTAGTTAACTAGGGCTAGGGCTAGGTGGTAGTTAACTCTAGAAACTACCTGTGTGTGTCCATATCTCTCTAGACCACCACTATGGTCCATTTTCTTCTATTTTGATGTGCATTAGTTGAGTTATACAATGTATATCGTGTGTAAATTATTATTCATTCATTTGGTTAATGCATTTCCTCATTCTTTTCTCTCCAATTTTTCTCTTGTCTTATTTGTTTTGCAAGCTATGTTCGTTATTTTGATAGCTATATCTCTTGTGCAGGTAATCACCACATTCTAAATTTTGGATGACACTATATGCGATGGTCGGCTCTACAAATGAAACCGACTATGTCTTATGTAGTTCGAGGATCATCTTATTATCATTTGTGAAGAACATTCCTCTTCATGCAAGGGGTATTTCAACATAACCAAGACCATTCTCAATATTTAACACCACTTATATTGGCCTTCTCTTCCCAAAAAAGTGGACAAGTTCATTCACACTTTCTCTCTCCATTCACAAAGTCATCCATCTAATTCCCTACATGGTCTTTACCATCCTTTACTAATTCTCTCCCATTGTTGGAAATCCATTTCCATGGAATTTATAGGTCGTCTCCCTACAAATCTCTGCAAACATGATGTTATTTTTGTATCAGTTTGTCATTTTTATAACATGGATATGTTTCTCCCCTGGCATAAGACTACCTCTCTTGCTCAGACCACGGACCTCTTCTTCCATTATGTGTCACCTCACTTCGTCTTGCCCAGTAGCGTTATTTTTTATAGATACTCTCGCTTCCTTGGCCCATTCTAGCATACGCTTTGGTCATTTTTGGGCTACTAAATTCATTTTTCCACTGCATTTCATCCCTAAACCGACGAGAAAACAAAGGTTGTCAACCGTACTCTTATCCACTCCCTTTGCAACTATTTTTCCAAAAATAAACAATGGGACTCTTATCTACATATCATCCATCACAACTACAATCGGGCCACACATTCCTCCCCTGGTTTCTCTCCCTTCGAGGTTTGTTTTGGGTTTCATCCCCTTTCTCCCTCATAGATTCCCCTCACTCTCAAACCTTTGGGGTCTACATGCTAACAACATGAGCAACACTCAATGTAGTTTTTAATTAACAATATAGCACAACCCCATTCCCAGGTAGAACCCACCTTGCAAGAAACCCAAGAGAGAACCAAATAGAGGCATGATAAACATCACACTCCCTTGTGATTTTAGCTGGGACATTGTCTGTGGATATTGTTGGAAAATAACCACTTCAAAGGACAACACGATAATATGTACCCACTGAATTATGGCCCATACATTGTTCTGGAAATAATTGGCATGAACAATTATCTCCTCGAATTTCCCTTACAACTTGGCATCCACGATGTTCTTAATGTGAACAATCTGAATTTGTTTGATCCACCACTCCTTGAAGAAGTAGTGATAGTCCATCTTCAGGTGGACAATATTCCATATTTTCAACCTCCTCTTCTCGTAGATACCAGTTTGGATTCCAAGACCCATACCACATGTCTAAAACAATATGTTTTATATATTGTGGGTCGAAAGGGCCAAACACCATCTTAGGCCAAATGGATGTCTACAACAATATTGCAATGCGCTTTTCCACATATGCTGGCTGAAGAAAGGATGCTTCCAGATCTAAACATGCAGGAATTAGGCCAATAGGAAGTGTGCCCCACTTCCTTAAGCCACTCAGCATGAGGCGGTGCTCCATAAAATAGTGTACTAGGTAACGTCATCCATTTATCTTTTAGAAATTTAGTTAGTTTCAACATTTTCTGTTGTAAACCTATGCTTCGCTTCAACAATTTTTGATGGAGACTTTTGTCTCTCTCAACAAATTCAATTTTAATCAGCTAATAATGATAAGGAAAACCTCTCTTGGAATGTAGAAAGCACTCGTCTCTCATTGAATCAAACTGATTGTTCTTTTCTGTTCTATGTGTTGTCTCTCCATTTGGGTGTGCATTTTGTTTTTTCGTTTCTACTTTGTTCATTCTTCTTTCTTGGATAGCGCATTGAGTTGCGAGTGTAAGTGTTTCACATCTGCACAGAGATCAAATTGTTAATATTAGATGTTAACATTAGGGTATTTAAGAGTGTTGAATCCATTCGCCCATTAAAATCAACAAATTGATAAATCCAAAATTGCAATTTTGATAAACGTTGCATGAAGGATTCCAACAATGGAAAACCTCGTAAGGTAAAAAATGTATATGATGTTTAATCTTCTTCAAACAAGGGTTTGAAGCTCCTGGGGTGTAGGGAAATCGATGATGGAGTGTATTGTTAAGACTCTTCGTTATGTGAAGTCAGTGATTCGTAACCCCGACTTACCTTGTGTGCCATATATGGGGCATTGTGGGCGCACCTCGATAACATGACCCTCTGTCAAGCGATTTCGTGCCCGACTACTTGTTGATCCCACTAGTAACAAAAAAATGGGGGGTTTGAAAGTGATATTTAAAAAAAGGAATTATATTTAATACTTCATTTGCTCAAATCCCTTTCTTGTTAAAGTAGATATTTACCAGTAATCCATGAGCATAATATAAAGTTTATCCAAAATGCATGATTTTCTAACGATGGATTTCTGTAATCTTTTTACTAAAAACTAATCAAAATCATAGTTCCAAACAATGCTTTAATATTTTCATGGTTCCTCCGTCCCTCAAAGATATTGAAGATATAAACATAGATTTATAACTTGAGAATAACCTAAACCTATTAGAATCTAAACTATAAAAAATAATTTTACTAAAAATCCAAACAAATAAAAATATATATAATTTAAACATCTTTCATCAAGAACCATAATCCATGTTACATAGTGTAACACATAGTATAACATTAAAATAATAAAATTACATATTCTCTAATACCTATTCATATCTTAAATAAAAATATATATAATTTAAACATATTTTATCAAAAACCATAATCCATATATCTATATCATATTATATTGTAATACAACCCTAATCCATGTAACATAGTATAACACATATTATGTAACATAGTGTAACACATATTATAACATTAAAATAGTAAAATTACATATTTTTTAACCCTAACCCATCTTCTAAATGGTTGTCAAACAAATCAAATGGATCTCAAATCCAACTATTTTCCCCCTTTATCATTTTCTCATTCCCCATTTATCATAAAATGATAAAATATTTCCAAACCCCATAAATTATTTATAAATAATCTTATTCATTTCATTCCATAAATTAAGATTAGAGATATGTTACCCAATCTATTTCCAAGCCCCCATAATTTTTTTATAAATAATCATATTCATTTCATTCCATAAATTAAGATTAGAGATATGTTACCCAATCTATTTCCAAGCCCCCATAAATTATTTATAAATAATCATATTCATTTCATTCCATAAATTAAGATTAAAGATATGTTACGCAATCTATTTCCAAGCCCCCATAAATTATTTATAAATAACCACATTCATTTTATTCGATAAATTAAAGTTAGAGATATGTTACCCATTCTTACTTTTTTTTTTTTTTTCTTTACACTCTAACTTGAATACATAGCTTTCCCTTTCCATAAAGTCCTTTAGTCTCAACATCAAAACCTCCCTTCTCTATCTTCCTTTGCATTACTGATCTAAGAGTTCCCATTCAAAGCAATCGACCTTGACACACGTGCATTCACACCTCAATCCTTTCCACTAACGATTATTAAATAATACATTAATTAAATAATATGAATTATAATTACTAATTAAAAATAGTCATAAATAATATTTATAAGCAACAAAAAAAAATCACTAACTAAAATTTAACCATCATAATATCAATAAATCATAAAATCAAATATAATTATATCCATTAATTAAATAATATAAATTATATTTATTATTTAAAAAGTTATTATAAAAACACTAAGAAACTACTAACTAAAATTTAACCTTTACAGTATTAATAAATCATAATATCAAATACAATTACATCCATTAATTAAATAATATGGATTATAATTATTAATTAAAAGTTTTTTTTTTTTTTAATAGAAACGGTTATGGTTTGGTATTAAAATTTTTGGCACAAAGGCGCTTATACATTCATCAAAAATCTACCGGTTGTTTTCCGGAGGTCTCTCATGGCCTAGGTCCACCCATCTCTCATTCTGACAGTACGAGTTTTCTTTAACTCTGGAGTCCTTATTATCGACGATATTTCCCCTAGCTTAAATATACATACAAATTGTTGAAGAATTAGACAATAAAACATTCTTTCTCTACTACGGGATTGGGCCCCACTCTTCCTTCTCGTCCAAGATCAGCATGCCTTCGGGAAGTAGGGCAGCTCTGTTCGCTTCCTCATCTACCTCTTTGTTATTATTTCGCAATACATGGGAGAAGCTTAGACTCTGAAAAGAGCTTGCAATCTTTCTAATTCTCATCAAAATTCTAGTAAGCCGGAGATCCTTCGGTCTTGAGTTTTCCACTAGAATTTTTATGATAGTTTGGGAATCCCCAATGACCATTGCTTCCTTGATTCCCACCTTTTGCAGTACCTTGAGGCCTTGGAGGAGCGCCATCGCCTCTGCTTGGATGTTGGTGTCTTGGCCTAGACCCCAAGCATACCTGTGCTCCACTTGACCCTCCATATTTTTTATGACTCCACCTGCGCCTGCATTTCTCGGATTCCCTTTTGCCGCCCCATCAAAAAACAAAGAGTGGCAGGTCAATTCTTCATTTTTCTTTCTGAATTTGTCTTCTGCCATTCTGATCTCCCAGTCTTTTATCTTAGCCTTTTGGCCCTCTTCTTTGGGAATCTGTATCCCCAGTCTTTCAGCCCACTCCTTCTCTTCATTGGAGAGATTAGTATCTTTGGTCTTCCCCCCCATCTTGCTCAGAATTTCTTTTAGGTTGGATCTTATCTTGATTCTGACCGCATTTGCAGTATGCAGTTTCTCCTGGAAAATCTTGTTGTTCCGTTCCAGCCATAAGTGCCAGCATACCAGCTTAGGCAAGACCAACCAGCCTGCCTTGAACCATGATTTATTGGGGATCTGACCTGGGTAACGTTGCATCCAGTTGGCATATAGATCGAATATGGTGGAGGGCAGCGTGTATCCCGGAGTCCACACGCTCATAGTTTCGCTCCAAACTTCCTCTGCGTATCTTCATTCCATAAATAAATGCTGGGCATTTTCCTCGTTAGCCAGGCATAGATAGCATCTGGAGGGGCCGTGGAAGCCTTTTCGCCTTAGATTATCAGCTGTGAGGATTCGATTATGGCATAAGAGCCAGTTGAACATATCGATCTTGGGGATTCTTTTTTGCAGCCAGAGTCCTTTCCACATCGCAAGACAGGGAGGGACGTGAGGGACTTCACGCAATTTCTTATATCCTTGCTCTACTGTGTATGCTCTAGTTTTTTATCCCCATCCTCTCTGGTCATGTTTCTCTTCGTGGGTAGGAGCCTTCCCTTTGATCCTAAACCTAATCTTCTGCCATGCACTAACCAGATCGATTGGCAGCTCCGGTTTGTTCCAGTCCACCCATTCTTTGTCTTTCCAGATTGATATATCCCACAAAGTAACCAAGCCTTCGTTTTTCATCCATCTGCTCAAGTCTCTTAGTTCTTGGTCTTCTGCTAGTGGGACATCATTCATGATTCTGTCCTCCCACAGATCTATGGTCTTTCCATTTCCCGGGACCCAATACAAGTGATTCTGAATGATCGGAAGGGCCTTCTCACACATCTTGAGGATTTGTGAGCCGATAGTTCCTTGAGCAGGTCTATCCAGACAACGTTTTCTAGTCCCAGCGAAGTACTTCTTCCAAAGAGCACGTTGAGCCCACCCAGCCTTTGGGGTGACTTGTCTCCAGAGAAGTTTGACTCCCAGTGCTAGATTTTGTTGTCTCAGGTCTTTGAAGTTTAGGCCGCCTTCTAGGATTGGTTTGGTGACTTTGTCCCAGCTAACTACAGGCAGCTTGTTCATGTTTTGTTTACCCCCTTTCCAAAAGAATTTTCTGATTAGGCTTTCCATATTCCTGATTAATCCTCTAGGGGAAAGCATGAACGAGGCTTGATAGGTTGGAAGGTTGTTCAAGACCGATTTAATAAGGACAGATTTCCCTGCAATATTCAGCCAAGAGAATCCCCAAGCCTGCAGTTTGTTTTTAAACTTGTCAATGACTGGGTTCCAATCCTTACCTGAGGGGTTTTTTTGGAATATTGGCAGCCCTAGATATTTGAGAGACCTCCAATGGATGGATCCAGCAAAGCCCCAACATCTGGCAATGGCATTCATCTCAAGCTGGGACACATTACATCCGTATATATGGAAATTCCCAACATTCAATCTGCTGCCAGAGGCAGCACATAACTCATCCACTACCATCTTGAATTGATGGGCAATGTGGACAGAAGCTTCTCCTAGGAGAAGAGAGTCATCTGCAAATAATGCATGATTGATTTCTTTTACCCCTCTCGCGATTTGAAGCCCCAATATTTCTTGGTCTACTCTTCTTTTTTCAAGCATGAAACTTAATGCCGAGGTTTGAATGATGAAAAGTAGAGGGGAGAGAGGGAATCCTTGTCGAAGACCCCTCGAATCTTTGAAGAACTCTTCTGCCCTTCCATTTACCAGCGGACCAATCCAGGGTTCAGAAATGCAGGCTCTGATCCAATTTATGAATCCAGGGCCAAATCCAAATTTGTGCAAGACTTCGATCAGGAAAGTGTGCCTCACCCTATCAAATGCATTGGTGAAGTCCAATTTCACTATCATAACTTTTTATCTTCTCTTCAGGCTTGAGTGGATCGCCTCTTGGACTAAAATGATGTTGTCTTCTATTTGCCTTCCATGGACAAAACCCCCTTGATTCTCAGGGATGAGGTTAGGTAGGATTCTTTTCAGTCTGTTGGCTATGACTTTTGTTATTATCTTGTATCCAATGTTGCACAAGGAGATGGGCCAGAACCTATTGAAGGTGTTTTCACCCTTTTCCTTCAGAATGAGAACAAGAAAAGATGAGTTAGTGCTGCCCCCAATTTTCTTGCATCTTTGGGATTTTAGAATCATTTTGTGTAAATATTTTTTCACAGTCTGCCAATAGACTTGAATAAACTTTGTTGTGAACCCATCCGGACCTACGGCTTTTTCCGGATTCATAGCCATTACTGCAGCTTTTATTTCTTTTCTAGTGACCTTAGCCTCCAGTCTTGAGTTCATCCTCGCTGTGATTTTAGCAGGGATTTCATCTAGTAACTTGTCCCTACAGCCTTGTACATCTTCCTCTCTGAAAAGATTTTAGAAATGGTTGAAGGCAGCCTTTTTAATGCTTGGAAAGTCATCATAAGTTTGCTCTTCAACCTGAATTTCAGAGACGGAATTGTATCCTTTCCTGGCTTGATTTTTCTTGTGGAAAAAAGATGTGTTTTTGTCTCCGGATTTTAGCCAAAGGCTTCTGGACTTTTGCCTTCAGTACTCCTCTTCCTATGTGCATGCACTCTGGTAACTTTGTTGTAACTCTTCCTCCTTTTTTGCAGCAGCCCTTGTGATTTCTATCTCTTCCATATGATTTTTATGAGTCTCTAAATCTGATTGGGATTTTTTTCTAATATCCACAGGGTTGTGGATATTTTTGGCCCAACTTTTCAGTGCTTTTTTTACTCTTCTCATCTTTTCCTCCCATACAAAGAATGGGGAACCCCGGACCGACAGGTTCCAGATTTCTTCTATCCTCTCCATGAAGTATTTTTGATTTATCCAGAGAGGATTAAATAGCAAGGGGATAGGGCCAAGGTCCTTCTGAGCTGAGAGTAGGAGCTTTATTGGCTTATGATCTGAGGTGCTATTTGAGAGAATGTTCATCTTTGCATTAAGTCCAAGAAGAAGATAGGAGCTTTGAATGAGGAACCTATCTAATCTTGCAGCAATATATCCTGGTCCTACTCTTTTATTAGACCAAGTATACTTACCTTGGCTAGGCTTGATGTCGAGTAGATCCCAATCCTGGATGAGGTCCTCCACCCATTCTCGAGTCGGATCTCTCACAATGCTACCCCCTCGTTTTTCTCCTTGGCTAAGAGTGATGTTTAGATCTCCTGCTACAATGATGTTCTCTAACTCCTCTTTATCCGCCATGTCTCTCAAGGAGTCCCAATAGGGTTTCTTTTCCCTTGCACTTACAACAGCATAGACGTTAAAGAGGGTGAAGATCTCCTTCGTGTCTTGATGCTAAAATTTTGTTAGCAGCCAATGGGTGTTTTGATTTTCCGCTATCAATTGAAGTTTAGAGGTGTTCCACAGCGTGCCCAGGCCTCCCGAGGCTCCTATGGCCGAGATAGCCTTTGTTCCTCCTTTCTTCCAAAACTTTTTACTGCTTTGGAGGAAGTCAGATTCCTCCAATTTTGTCTCCTGTACTAGCATGATGTCTGGGTTTTCTGTCCTGATTAGATTTCTCATGGCTTCTTCTTTCATTTTACTACCCAAACCTCTGCAGTTCCAGGATATCACATTCATTATTTATTTTTATGAGTGTGAGGGCCTCCTTTGGAGCCCTGGGCCTAATTTCTTACGTTCTTAGGAGTTTTTGCCAGCATCTTTTCTAAAGTGGGTTGGCTTCCCTGCGCTTTGTCTTTATATGTATCTTTTTCTCTCTTTTCCTTGGCTATCATCCTTCTCCTTGCCGACCTTCTGACCTTGACATTAGGGTCGCCTATCTCTCCTTCTTCTTCGGATTCTTCCGATCCTTGTCTTTCCTCATCAGTATTTGAGAGCTTATCTTTGGGCCTTTCAAGATCTCTCTTCCCCTACCTTGAATCATTGGTGGCTGTGGCTTCCGAGTTTTCCTTATTTTCAGTCCTTGGAGGCTCGTGGATTCCTTCTGGGGCAGATCCAGGTCCTGGGTCTCTGGGCTAAGGGTCTCAAACATATTTTTTGAGCCTTTTTGAGGTTGGGCTTTCTGGGTACCAGTGGTGCTTTTGGCCTGATTTCCTTTGCTCTTTTCCTGCCCTACTGGTATAGTAGCTTTGGGGATGGTTTTGGATCTCTTGATATTCTTCCAACCTTTCTCTTTATCCTTAGCCTCTTCACTCTTTTTTGGACAGTTCCTGGCAAAATGGTCGTATTCGTGGCACCCCCGGCACTTGAATGGCAGTTGTTCATAATCTAGTTTCTGGATGTGAGACCAGTTTCCCACGTTAAGTTTGATAGCCTCCGGTAGTCCTACTTCGAGATCCACCTCCACGCAGATCCTTCCACACTCATATTGATCTTTGATGTTAGCCCTGTCCACAAACTTTCCCAGGGCGTCCCCTTTGTGTTTCAAAGAGTCCCAGTTCCAGCAGTGGAGAGGGAGATTGGGCATTCTCACCCATACCGGCACTGCTGAAGGCACGTCTTCTGTAGGATCGAAGTCCGGAGTCCATTTATTCAGGTACAACCCTTGAGGCCCCATAAAATAAGGGTCGTTTCTGAAGATCAGTTCCTTGTCCTCTTTGGAGGTAAATTCGAAGAGAAAATATCCTCTGCCTAGAAAGTACGAGGTGACCGATTGGCTAATCAGAGGTTTCTAGTTTTTAATCACCCAGGCTTCAGTGGCCTTGGGGGATGGCCACAGACCCGTGAACTGCCCCACAAGCCCACACTCTTCCAGCGAGAGGGCAACTTGGATGAGCCCGTCTGGAGGGAGAGACACCGATGACATTTCATCTAATCTCTTGACGAATTTCGAGGCTTCAATCTTCTTTTTCTGGGGCAAGGCAGCGAGGAGCGAGCTGAAGGCAGCTGCGTTAGCAGAGGTGGAGGGAGTGGGAGGAGGAGAGGGAGCTCGAGGTGAGCCTTTCTCCCCCATGGTTGTTGCGTCCAGGCAGTAGCAGGCTCAGCAACATGCAACGACAACCCTAGGCGATCACCAGCACGCATGCAACTCGCTAAAAATGTGTACCTATGTTACCCTCGACAATATCATTAGAAAATAATTAAAGTTGACAATGTCATACATGACGAGGTTCATTATGAGATGTTGATCCCTCAATTGTAACAACAATCATACAAGTAATTTAAAAGTTAATCATAAATAATATTTATTATTAATAAGCATCAAAAAACTACTAACTAAAATTTAATCATGACAATATTAATAAGTCATAACATCAAATACAATTATATTTATTAATTAAATAATATGAATTATAATTATCAATTAAAAATTAATCATAAATAACATTTATTATTAATAAATATGAAGAAACTACTAACTAAAATTTAACAATCACAATACCAATAAATCATAATGACCCAATATGATTACATTTATTTAAAAGATAAGTCATAAATCACATTAATAAGCAAAAAGAAACCACTAACTAAAATTTAATCATCACAATATCAACTAATTATAATGACCAAATAAAATCACACATATTAATTAAATACTATGAATTATAATTACCAATTTTAAATCATAAATAAAATTTGTTTCTTATTTGTTGTTAATAAGCATTAAGAAATCATAACTAAAATTTAACTATCACAATATCAATGAATCATAATGACCAAAAAATATGAGTCATAAATAACATCAATAAACACGAATAAACCACTAACTAAAATTTAACCATCACAATATCAATGAATCATAATGACCAAATACAATTACATTTATTAATTGAATAATTTGAATTATAATTACCAATTAAAATTAAATAATATTAATAAGCATGAAAAAAAAACTAACTAAAATTTAACCATACCAAGGAATGATAATAACCAAAAACAAATACATGTATTTAAAGATAGTCATAAATAACATTAATAAACACTAAAAAACCACTAACTCAAATTTAACCATCACAATACCAAATAATCATAATACAATTTTTAATTTTAGATATTAAATTATAAAAGATATTATTTCATCAAAATATTTTAAAATTTAGTTTTAGATTTAATAGTTTATTATGTTAATAAAATAAATATAATAAAAATAAAATTTTAATAAATTATTGATAATTCGAGTGGATTTAATGGTTAAAAAAATTTGTTCCTCCTTAGAGATCATAGTAATCTAGAGGGTATGCATTTCTCCGTGGGGTCTCCTGTCCAACAAAGAAGGGGGTCTCATACACCAATTTGGTATATATAGATTGTTATTTCTTATTTATAAAATTTAATAGCCTCTAGATATATTAATTTAAGAAAAAAAAAATTAAAACGGTAGTTTAGTTTATATATAATAATTTTAATAGTTTATTATGTTAAGAAAAAAAATATAATAAAAATAAAATTTTGATAAATTATTAATAATTCGAGTGGATCTAATGGTTAAAAACATGTGTTTTCTCCTTAGAGGTCATAGTAATCTAGACTGTGGTAGGGTATGCATTCCTCCCTAGACTCAGCCAAAGAATCCCTTGTCCAGCAAATAAGAGGATCTCATACACCAATTTGGTGTAAATAGATTATTGTTTATTATTTATAAAATTTAATAACCTCTAGATATATTAATTTTTAAAAAATAATTTAAGATGATAGTTTAGTTTATATATAATTTAACCCATAAAATAAAAAAGAAAAAAAATTATTAAACTTTCTCTATAAATAGAATATTACTTATTCTATGTAGTGAATGTGAATGGTCTATTTAATGGTCACGGTTTTAGTTAATTTGAATTTTATGATGTGAATGTGAAGGGTTTATATTTATACATGGAATGAATTAGAACTGCAATTTGGAACTGAAATGTGGGTACAAAGGAGATTTATGCCTACATTGAATTTGAAAGGATATTTATTATCTATAGTGAATATGAAGGGTTTCTAATCTGCCAAAAGGAGGAAGTTTACTTTGTTTAAAATATAAATCTAAATGAAGATTTATACCTATTGTGATATGCGAAGGATTTATATAAAAATGGAGGTTTATACCTAAGTGGATGTTGATACTGTGACGTGAATGCAAAGGATTTATACTTATACATGCCCAAATGGAATCAGGTATACTTGAGGTGAGTGAATTCTTCTTGTCTATAGGGTAAGTTTACCTACCATAAATTTGAAAGGAGATTTTTTTTGTGTGCAGTGAATGTGTGAAGGGTTTATTTATACATGCACTGATGAAATGGGGGTATAATTGTGATGAACATTAAACGCAAAGGATTTTTATACATATAATGAATTTGAAAGGTAATTTATTTTTTATTGATGAATGTGAAGGGTTTATTTGAATGATGAAGTGTTTTTACTTTGTGAGTAATTTGAATACAGAAAATTTATAAAGGTATATTTGGAGTGAATTTTAACATGGAACAAAGATGAGGTTGAAGATTTGAAATGTGATTTCTAGAGTTAGTAAATGAGATGCATTAGTTATTTATCTTATTTTCTTTTCTTTTGAATATGAATATTTTACCACATATTTTAAAACCTCACCTTTTTAAAAGAAAACCTAGCAAAATCACCCTATAAAATCTTTACCAACTTATAAAATCATTATTAAAAACAAAAAAAAATTAAATAGATGGGCGAAACACACCCCTTGGTCACTCATCATGAAGGGAGCACTCTCTAATAGATGTATTAGTATTTTATTAACTTGAACAGAACTTTATTGTAAAGTGTTAATAAAGAGTAGGTTAAAAGTTAACCTTTCTTATAAAAGATTCACCTCTCTCTGATAATAAAGCTCCTTTCTTATAAAAGGCTTACCTCTCTCTAGTAATAAAGTTGATGGTTATTTTCTGGTTATTTTCCTTGTTTATCTTTGTTTTTGTATTGAATGTATGAACCATTGGCAGATCTTTGTTCTTAGTTTGCGTATTGAATGTATGTACGATTTGCAGATCTGTGTTCACCCATTCCACGGGACTAACCCGTCTAGCTCTATTGAGCACAAAATTGAACTAATTTAGTGCTTATTTTCCCAACGCCCTATCCTATCGCCTAGATCCTTAAGAGGCTATTCAAATAGAACGCCAATTTGGCCAACTTGTGAACTCTGGCCATATTCAACCTTCGTCGTCGCTATGTCCGCCCCCAGCTTTTATTAGTCCAGAAAAAAATAATAAAATGGATGATTCCGAATGGCCCCTACTGAAACAACTTGCATGTGGAGCAAAAGCTTGAAAAGGCGAGCCACAACATACCCTCAAGATGACTCATGTATATGCCCGCAGGCATAGTCTTGATCCCCAAAGTGCGCCCATAATACTCCATACCTATAAACCTCTCTTGGACTCGTACTCCAATCCCAACATCCTACTGCAGCAAGAAAGAAAGTGCCTCGCATAATCAAATGTATGGAACCCAATCAGATCAGCATTGAGGAGAACCCTGATAATCTCTTGACGCACTAGAAGAGCGGGAAATCTCAGACCAGGGAAATGGGCTGTGAAGAAAGAAGCCTATCTTCATTTTATTGAACCTCTTTCGCAGAAATATTGGAAGAAGCATGAGATGGTAATCATGGATCCACACAGAATCCTCATCGGTGCTAATGACCTCAATGACCCTATCAGCAAGGATGTTATTAACAGAAACATATGCCTGCCAGAGCGACCGGTCAAATCTTCCACCGTGATCAGGTGTCAAGGGGGGCATGTAATGGAACAGTGGCCATAACTGCTGCTTGTAGAAGCCATGATAGTACCTCCTCTTGATATCACTGTGACAAAAGGCAGGGACACAGTCGAAGCTACCAAGAAGAGAGTGGCTGCCACCGCATCCTGCTCCTTGGGATCAATTTCAACACTGAGACAACCCAGATAAACAACCTCAGTGCCTTCCCCCAATCCATCCCTCAACTGAAGCAATAAAGAATCCTTGTCCCACCCAAAAGATCACCCAAGATTCTCAGGCTTTCTCACTGCACTCAAGGGAAAAACATTGGCCACTATGATTATTCTCTCCCCAGCTTGGTACCCTTGTGGCGTGGGACCCTTGTAGCGAGGGCGCCATTTTCACTACTTTTGGGGCTACATTCTGCTCATTCTTCATCCGAAATGGTGAAGGATCGTTCCCCAACACCACATAAATTGCAATCGATTTGGACACCATAGCAGATCTCAACAGTTTCCCACCTATGCACCTGCTTATTCCATCATCTATAATCCTCAACAGCTATTTAAAAACCAATCTATATATTTGCCCATGAAGTCGAGAAGATATATGCCTACCTCATTGTATTTGCTGTTATTCCCTGGCTTTGCTTTCAAGAAGCCATCCATGCACCCAACAAATTTGATTACTTTCTGTTGCTGCTGGACAGTAGAATAGATCAGTCGACAGGAATTTCATTGGTCCATGTCTGTCTCTCCACTCTCTTCTTCAAATTTCAATTCGATGGGGATAACCTTATTATATTTCTACTGACGCAACGAATTAGCATAAATTGCAAAGTTGCTTATTATATTTCTAGTCACCCACGCGATTAGCATAACATAAATTGCAAAGCCTTAGGAGTCTGTGGATCCATCTTCAATGGTTTCTAAATTGGGCCGTATATTCATTAGTAAGCTCCTTCTAAAGATTTATATAGATATTTCTAAATTGTTTGTACATATATATATATTATTAATCCTTATTTAAAAGCATTATCCATTGTGTGTTCATGATGGAGGAGGTTACCCACCCCCACACGATGTTAACAACTCCTAGAAAGTCGTATGACAGATAAAGTCTACGTTCTCTCTACTTACATAGAGATCTCAAGTTTCCTTACCAATCCAAAAGGAGAAAAATGAGTGTGCCATCAGAAAATTCTAATGGCACACTCATTTTTCGCCTTTTGGATTGGTAAGGAAACTTGAGATGTCTATGTAAGTAGAGATAACGTAGATTTTATGTCTCACGACTTTTTAGGAGATGTGGGTGGGTGAGTTGGTAGCCTCCTACATCATGAAACACATAATGGATAATGTTTAAAAAAATTTAATAATATATATATTTATTAGCAACAACCATATTTATGTAAAAAGTGGTTGATATACGTCGATCGGCCCCATTTTTCACCTTTTTAAAATTAATAGGGCCGACGTATATCAACTACTTTTTACATAAATGTGGTTGTTGCTAGTTGACGCCCAACATGCCTGGAATAACATTAATACATTAATTAATTAATAATTATTAATAATACTTTAATTTATTATTATCTTAATGCTTTAATGTATTAATACATTAATATATTAATGTATTAATGCATTAATGTATTAATTCGTATTAATTAATACATTAATTAGTAATAATGTATTAATGTATTAATAATTCTTTAATATATTAATTCATTAATGTATTAATACATTAATGTATCAATGTATTTAATACATTAATGTATTTAATGTATCAATATAATGTATCGATGTATTTAATGTATTTAATATATACATTAATGTATTTAATACATTAATATATTAATGAATTAATACATTAATGTTTTAGTACATTAATGTATTAATACATTCAATACATTAATGCATTAATATATTAAATCATCATTAATACATTAAGGCATTATTACTAATTAATATATTAGTACATTAATAAAACATTATTCATATATTAATAAATTAATGTATTAATATACTAATACATTAGTAAACATTAGTAAAACATCAATAATACATAAATGTATTAATGAATTAATATATTAAATATATCAATGTATTAAATATTTTATAAATAAAACATAAATATTGATATTAAAACATTAATAATAATAAAATAATACATTAAAAAATATCTATGTATTATTAAAATATTAATATATTACTAATACATTATAATAATGTATTAACTCATTATTATAAATATAAATGTAGTAATAAAACACAAACAAATACATTACCTAATAAATTATAATAGTATATACTAAAACATTAATATTAAAGAATTAATATATTTAAAAAGTATCTATACATCCCTGGATGGGGTGTTAATGGAGGACACTTGGCAAACGGAGGAGGACGGAGCTCGACAACGGGGCACGGAGCCATGTGATGGGCTCGTGCCACCACCCGCCACCCTCCCGCGACTTTAATACCCCTCATGTCAATGGAGCGGGCATTAACGCATCTCCCATCCGACGCAATTTCTATGGCATTGCTCCTGGTTCTAGATCATTGTTTATGCTGGTGGCTGGAGGAGTTCTCCCATCCGAGCCCATGGTCGACGCAGGATACTGCAGGCGCCCACCCGAAGACTCCCCCTCACTTCTGGACCTTCGCCTGCTGCAATAGACCTTCCATGTCGAACCACAAGCCACGACTAAGAGGGAGGCCAGGACGGGGATCTCCCTGGAGACCTCGTCGACCTTCGGCTCCCCCCTCCGCGCAACCTCCCATTGGTCCCTCACTTTGATTGGCGGCAGAGATGAAGGCTTCTATCCATAGCCTTGCACTCGTCCCTCGGTCGCTCAGCTCGGCCTTGCACATCATTCATTCGTTGTCGATGGCTGCCCCACCCCACCCACCTCTCTCGGCTCTACCAGGAACCTCTGCAGCCCAGAACCCCTCTCCCTCACGCGACCAACCTCATAAGGAGCACCCCTCTGTGGACACAGTCCACGACGAGCAATTCAAGGACAAGCTGTCCATCCTGTATGGCCTAGTCTTCGAACTTCGCCAAGGGGTGGAGGATTTGCAGTTTCGTCTAGAGCTCAACTATGAGAAGATTGCGCTCTTCCTCCAGCTTCTTTCCTCTCTGCATGAGGCTTTCCCTCCAGACACGGGAGGAGCGACCTCCAAGCTTGGACCAAATGATGACACCGTTGGCGTCGAAGAGGAAAAGAGGAAGGAACCTGGCGCAACCCCCCACGGCGAAGATGTTGTGATGCAGCCGACAGAAGAGCTCGGGAGGAAAAGGAATGATAGCGAGACCGTGGCCGAGCCTCAGACGCAGGACACCGTGAGGAGAAGCAAGAACATCGACACCACTGCGAAGGTCAAAGTGCAATGGGAGGAAGGAACAACGATCATCGAAGAGGAACCTTGGCCCGGGTATCTCCAAGGCACCTGGCCAGGTTACGTGTCAAGCGTCTAGGCTATAGAGGTCGTGTTGAGTGTTTTCAATTTCTGTTGCTGATCATGTAGTCTCAAACTTTACTGCTAAGTAGGCATTATAAAAATTATGATGACTAAGTTGTTGATTGGGCTGGTTTCCCCTCTGTTGGGGCAGTCCTATAAGCATAGTTGGACTATCACTGTACTTGGGATCTCCCTTTTGCCTCTGGAAGGTTTTTAATACATTTTACTTCCTACTTAAAAAAAAAAAGTATCTATACATTATTAAAATATTAATATATTACTAATACATTATAATAATGTATTAACTCATTATTATAAATGTAGTAATATGGATTATAATAATATTTCCATCGATGATGTATATGGATTATCGATGTAGGGGAGACGTCGATTCCAAGTCATTCCATCTATCAACATAAATAATCCATACCATAACATCTTTTGGTAAAGGTTAGGGAAGAGCACCACCTTCTTAGTAATTGGTTTATCTTTCATTGTTCTAAAAACCACTATTACTCTACTATATATATAAGGTTAAAGTATCATATCAAATGAATTTTTTTCACCCACAAATTGGGGTTTATTTTATTTCTCTTTAACATTTAATAGATAAGAAGTTAAAGAAAATCTATGTCAACTTCTCTCAATTTCATAGACTTGGAGATTCTTCTTTAATGGTAAAATGGATACAATTTGTTAGTGAGATTCACGATACGATACTTAGACCTTTGGAGGATCAACTTAGGTTGATTGCTCATTCTCTTTTAATTTTTCTACTCATGTATCTTTATAGAGTTGAATGAAGAAGTTGATAAATAATCAAAAGAAGGTCACAATTTTCAAAGGGTCCCTATGACTTTGTGAAACCATGGATAAGCTAATTTTTTTTAATTGAAATTTTTTTAATTAATTTTTAAGATTCTAATCTATTATTTAATTCAACAATTTTTATATGTTTTTTAAAATTGGAGCATTTTTATAATTATATTTCCTCATTTATAAATGAATATTATTGACTACATAAATTTATGTGGAGAACTCTTGCAAAGAATATAAAAGATTCTTTAAAAAGTTAAGTTTTTATAATTTTTCATTTAAAAATAAATTTGTATATTTTATTTTAAAAACCTATTTCATTTAAAAATTAAGGAAGTTTCAAAGTTTTAAAAGTAATACTTCAAAAAAAAGTCTATACCAATCATTGTCAAAAACCAATCAAATTCAATATAATATTGACTTTATTTCAAATTAAAAAAATAATATGAATAAATCCCATCAACTTGAGTTGTTCTCTATCCATCGATTTGATAATTTGGATGGGTCGAAAATACCAATTCTCACATTAATTTCCATTATAAAAATTACCTTGACTTTATCTTTATATAATAAATAAATAAAGTTCACACCTAGTAAGTCCCATGAGCGAACAATTTCCAAACACTTTGGTGCACATACAAAAAAGTCTAAATCGTACATATTGTCAAGAGGTTGGAAATGTTAGTCACAATGAGCTGTATGGAATCATGTTTTACTTTTTAGACAATGATTTATATTTTTCCTAAGGACATTGATAACAAAAGGGAAATGTTCGTCACATTGTGACGATGGGAAACGTTCGTCACAATGCAACATTGGTAAATGGTCGTCACATTGCGGCGTTTGGAAATGTTCGTCAAAATGCGACGTAGGGAAATGTTCATCATAATGCAATGGTAGACACAATGCAATGGAAATGTTAGTCACAATGAGATGTATGAAATCATTTTTTAATTTTTAGACAATGATTTATATTTTTCCTAAGGACATTGATAACAAAAAGGAAATGTTCATCACATTGTGACGATGGGAAACATTCGTCACAATGCGACATTGGGAAATGGTCGTGACATTGCAACATTGGGAAATGTTCGTTAGAATGCAACGTAGGTAAATGTTCATCATAATGCAATGTTAGTCACAATGCAATTGAAATGTTAGTCACAATGAGATGTATGGAATCATGTTTTACTCTTTAGACAATGATTTATATTTTCCCTAAGGACATTGATAACAAGAGGGAAATGTTCATCACATTGTGACGATGGGAAACGTTCGACACAATGCGACATTGGGAAATGGTCGTCACATTGCGATGTTGGGAAATGTTCATCACAATGCGACGTAGGGAAATGTTCATCACAATGCGACGTAGGGAAATTTTCATCATAATGCAATGTTAGTCACAATGCAATGAAAATGTTCATCATAATGCAATGGAAATGTTAGTTAGAATGAGATGTATGGAATCATGTTTTACTTTTTAGACAATGATTTATATATTTCCTAAGACATTGATAACAAAAGGGAAATGTTTGTCACATTGTGATGATGGGAAACGTTTGTCACAATGCGACATTGAGAAATGGTCGTCACATTGCGACATTGGGAAATGTTCGTCACAATGCGACGTAGGGAAACGTTCATCATAATTCAATGTTAGTCACAATGAGATGTATGGAATCATGTTTTACTTTTTAGACAATGGTTTATATTTTCCTAAGGACATCGATAACAAAAGGGAAATGTTCATCACATTGTGACGATGGGAATCGTTTGTCACAATGCGACATTGGGAAATGGTCGTCACATTGCGATGTTCGGAAATGTTCGTCACAATGCGACGTAGGGAAATGTTCATCATAATGCAATGTTTGGAAACACTTGACACGGTGTAGAATCATCTTTTACTTTTGTGAAGTTGTGAAAATGGTCGTTATAATGTGGCGTCAATAATTTTTTGTCACATTGCAACGTTCAAAAAAGTTCGTCACATGGCGACATTGGGAAATGTTCGTCACAGTGCGACGTTGGGAAATGTTAGTCACAATGAGATGTATGGAATCATCTTTTACTTCATATAAAATGATTTATACTTTTCCAGAAAATGTATGGTAAAAATAAAAATTAGTAAAAATAATTTCATAAAAGATGATTGTTGGATTCATAAGTCACATCTCCCCATTAAAGCCTACATAATATTATTAACACCCTAACTGAGACATAACCAACAATAGATGCTTTACAACTTTATAGAGAAAGTACATGCTTTACAACCTTATATAAAATAGATGCATAATTAGTTTTAATTTATTATTAATAAATTTGAAAAACTAAATCTATATAATATAATAGAAGTGGGCAAATAAAAATTATATAGGCATTAAAAATTTATCGTCACATTGTGACATTTATGTTTATTGATATGAAGGAAAAGTTTCAAACCTATTACAAAGATACCCTTGTGAATGAATACGAGTGTAAGAGAAACATCAAGATATATACGGTTGACCTAGAATGTGTGGTTTGGAACTTTTTTTTATTCAGAAGGAACTAAATTTCTGGGAAGAGTTCCATTCTTTATTAAACCTCCAGTGCAACATCCGGGTGGAGTTGGAACATTGTCGTCGCAATGAGATTTGGGAGGAAACGCTTGTGCTGCCTCTAGTTCGGCGGAAGACGGTGGCGGTGGTGGTGGCAAAGTTGGAGAATGTGGGTTGGGATACAGTCCAGTACGAGCAACGACCACTACTGTTGGGATTTCACTGAGCAGCAATGTTCGTGGTTGGCCTTGTTTTTATTACACATCGTAATATGCACAATAAAAACCCAAAAAACCTGAACAAACAAAATTAGTAGTCCAACAATCGATCACCGAATCAATGCAGTGAACAAACGAAAATATGCTCTTGAGACACACATGCATGATTTCATCTAGATGCAACTCCCCTACCATTAGTTTGACTCCAGGTGCAAGGTTTTCTCTTAGATTGCAACTGAATTAATTTGACTATGATAGCCATTATATAAAGGAATTGACTTGCATCTCAATCTTCACTTGCATCTCAGTCTTGAATGCATATGTATACATCTGCTTCCATGCTAGGCTATCGATGTCAATATGGAAGGCAATTTGTCAATTGTTAAGGTTGAGTGATACACACATATCCCTTATCTCTAATGAGAACGCTGACATTGAGCTGTATAGCTTGTCACTCTGGACGCTACAGTGATCTCATTAGGTTTAATTGAAAAATGCACAATAACCATTAACAGTACTCTGAATAAATAATAATATGAATGCATATCGACTCGAGTACAAATAATACAAATGCATACAGATAGAACACACAATAATGTGAATACATAATGATCCGAATACCTAATAACCATTAACAGTAATCTCAATGCAGGTTGATTGATTAGAATGAATTAAATGGCCAAGGAATTATAAAATCTGAATGCATATAAATATGAACTATAAAATCTTAATGCACTGAGGGCTAATTGAAATTCACTCTCCACGGCTCTCCACCTGGTAGCACTCATGGATCTCCACCTCGAAACACATGATTTAATTGAAGCTAGGCCATACTGTCATAACACCATTTCACGTTTCACATCCCAACTAACGCCCACCGCAACTCAAACATGTCTGGCAATCAGATGGTCCATTTCACGTTTCAACTCCCATCTAATGCCCGTCACAACCCAAACGTGCCCCAAATATATATAATACGTGCTATCACATTGAGGTGGTGCCTTCTAATCAACCAAAAGTGGCAATAAACCTTGTTAATTACTTAATAGTGGCAATCAAATGGTTGGACAGTAATTCCTTAACATGATTTGGTAAATGTGAAAAAGTAAACAAGGTAACGAATGCATTTATAAATGCAAGGAAGTTATGGAAATTAAAACTTATTCATTGATTTCAGTGTAAGACGAAGAATATGCCGGCATCTTCCATTCCTGATCATAAGATTAAAATTTCTAATTTAAAGATTGATTAACCGCATCTTCCATTCCTGATCATAAGATTAAAATTTCTAATTTAAAGATTGATTAACCCAGCTACTATTCCGGCATCTTCCATTCCTGATCATAAGATTAAAATTTCTAATTTAAAGATTGATTAACCCAGCTATTCTGATACGGGAGACGCCTATCGGCGTAACAAACAATCTAGAAATATATATCTAAATCTTTAGGAGCTTACTAATGAATATACGTCCCAAGAAGTAAAGCACGAAAACGTTGACTATGGATACACACGCATCTACAACTTTGCAATTTATGCTAATCGGGTGGGTGAAAACGTCGAGTATGGATACACACGCACCTACAACTTTGCAATTTACGCTAATCCGGTGGGTGAGCAGAAATATGATAATGTTGTCCCCATCGAATTGAAATTTGAAGGAGAGAGACGAGAAATGAGGATGAGGCGAGGAGAACAACGTAAGAGACATGGGCTAATGAAATTCTTGTTGACTGATCTATTCTACTGTCGAGCAGCAAGCAAGCAATCAAACCTGCTGGTTGCATGCATGGTTTCTTGAAGGCAAAGCCAGGGAATAACAGCAAATGCAGTGAGGTAAGCATATATGTTTGTCAACTTCTTGGACAAATATATAGATTGGTTTTTATATAGCTGTTTAGGATAATAAATGATAGAATAAGCAGGTGAATAGGCGGGAAACTGTTGAGATCTGCTATGGTGTCCAAATCGATTGCAATTTATGTGGAGTTGGCAGAAGATCCTTCACCATTTGGGATGAAGAATGAATATAATGTACCCCAAACAGCGGCGGAAATGGCGCCCTCGCCACAAGGGTTCCAAGCTGGGGAGAGAATAATCATAGTGGCCGATGTTTCGCTTTTGACTGCAGTGAGAAGGCCTGATAATCTTCGGTGGTCATTTCGGTGGTACAAGGAGTCTTTATTGCTTCATTTGAGGGATGTATTGGGGGAAGCCACTGAGGTTGTTTATGTGGGTTGTCTCAGTGTTGAAATTGATCCCAAGGAGCCAGATGTGGTGGCAGCCACTCTTCTTGGGAGCTTCAATTGTGTCCCTTCCTTTTGTCACAGTGATCTCAGGAGGAGTACTATCATGGCTTCTGCAAGCAGCAGTTATGGCCACTGTTCCATTACATGCTCCCCTTGACACCTGATCACGGTAAGGATTTGACCGGTCGCTCTGGCAGACATATGTTTCTGTTAATAACATTTTTGCTGATAGGGTCATGGAGGTCATTAGCCCGGATGAGGATTCTGTGCGGATCCACGATTACCATCTCATGCTTCTTCCGACATTTCTGCGAAAGAGGTTCAATAAGATGAAGATAGGCTTCATTCTTCACAGAACATTTCCCTCGTCTGAGATTTACCGCACTCTTCCAGTGCGTGAAGAGATTCTCAGGGTCTCCTAAATGCTGATTTGATTGGGTTCCATACATTTGATAATGCAAGGCACTTTCTTTCTTGCTGCAGTAGGATATTGGGATTGGAGTACGAGTGCAAGAGAGGGTATATAGGGCTGGAGTATTATGGACGCACTGTGGGGCTCAAGATTATGCCTGTGGGCATAGACACGAGTCATCGTGAAGGTGTCTTGAGGCTTTCTGATACAGAGTGGCGGATTAGCCAGTGGAAGGAAAAGTATGATGGCAAGATTGTGCTTCTTGGGGTTGATGACATGATATTTTCAAGGGCATAACCTTGAAACTTTTGGCAATGGAACAACTTCAGTATCAGCATCCGCAGTTGGTTGGTAAATTTGTGAGGTAGGGATGTTTTTGTCAGAAAATTAATCATTCCACCGCCTAAAACACGGCTTATCTCAGCCGATCAAATTTTGAAGAGATACCACCCCCAATAAATTAATTATCCTCCTTTTTCATTTAACGATAATCACCACCAATTTCAAAGGGGCAATGAATCATTTGTGTTCTGGAAAATTTAAATTTGATTTAGTTATAGTCAAGGGGCAAGTTAATTGACTAAACAATTGTATATATATCCATGTAATTATGATTTTAAAGAAAGATAAAGAGAAAATTGATAATGAAATTTTGAGAGTATTAACATTGTGTTTATATTTGAATCTGAGTTTGTAAACTTATGATAATGTTCAGATTTATTACTGAGTAATTTATTTTGTTGTAACATGCATACTCTGTTTTCTCTTTAAAAACTTTTGTTACATCCTTGTTATATGAGAAAAAATTCTTAAATGAAATTAACAGTTTGAAAACACAGAGGTCGTATTTCGTGTCTGAGTCAAAATTGTAATATTGAATGGTGCGAGAGAAAGATACAAAACTGTAAAACAAAGAAGAGCATCAATAAAGAGTCCCACCTTATTTGATAGTGTAACCTTGAATAAAGTATAAAACGCAGGAATCTACACAACAAGTAGGTCTTCATTTACTCACAGTAAATGCAGAGGAAAAACCGTCTTCTTAATAAATCATTGATACAATAAGATTATAATAGTTGTTGTACTAAATTGAAATCAAACATTTAACAAGGACTACATAAAGAAATGTTGAGAAATGGAAAACAAAGAAACACATAACCCAGATTGAACAAAACTTGGAATATATGTCTGCACTTGTATTAATACTCTATAAGGAGAGTTTTCTCTATTACAATCAATAAGAAGCAGCCCAAAATAAGTCTTCAATCTATGTATTTATACAAAATGGTCTCAACTCAAAATGGTTGGTCTTCTCATGATTAAAAATACTAAATATTACAATATATAAAACTGAAAAGTTTGATTGGCCTCCCCCTCTCTCTCTTCATGATCCGGATTTATGTAGGAACACAATGAAATACAGAAATACACATAAACGCAGAGATGCAGTGGAAATAAGACTTCATTTCATTAATAACAAATGACTGAAAAATGCTTACAGACAGAATGGAAATCAACTAGCTAGGGAGTTGGTAGCTTATCTCTGAGAAGAGATGTGGTGGCTACTGACCTCTGAACTGCCTTTTATAATGAGGCTGGACGGCCTATATATTACTAAGAAACAATGGAAAACCCTAAACATCCAAAAACCTAACCCTAGGAGATGAAACGCCAGAATATGGGTTCCGTTGGGGTAAATTGGTACATCAATTTCCCGAGGTCGTAACTTTGGCATACTATCTCCGTTTGACGCACATGATACATCGTTAGAAATATCTATCCGAGGACTACATTGCTGACAACAAATATGAAGTCTGGAATGGAATCATATTCGTCGGAGCATTCATGCCCAAAACACGTCGTTTAGGGCCTCAAAACAGCTCCGGAAGTTCAGGACCCGAAGAACTGCTAAAAATAGTAAATTGTGCTACAATTATGGAAACTGAAAAAACTAAAAGAAACAATGGTGCGGGTCCAAGTGGAATAGGCGGGTAGCCACCAATATCCACCTAGATCAGTCCTCCCCCCTTAGGAAGAAATGGTCCCCATTGCATTGAGGTCCTCCATGAGATGAGGAAACTTCTGTTGAACTTGGTTCCAGGTGAGCCACTTGCCCTGGTGAAGGAGTTGGTCTGCTTTGATAGCTTGATATAGATGGATCCTCTGTTGGCGGGTGTTCTTGATATGTGTGTCCATAATTCGATTAGTTGTGGCTTGTTCCATGTAATCTGGGTTTAACTCTATTGGTGTGAGTTGTTCTGCCATGTCGGATGTGTCTAGTAGAGGTGGAAAGTAGGGCCGAAGGCAGTCCACATTGAATACTGGGTGCAGACAAAGGAATGGTGGAATACAAAGCTCAAAGGCATTGTCCCCTATAGCCTTGGTGATGGTGTATGGCCCATATTGGAGCGGGAGAATCTTGCAATAGGGTCCAGCGAGGCGCTCATTTTGCAAATGTAGCCACACTTTGTCACCCACCTAGAAGTTGTGTGGCACCTGATGTTGATCATGTTGTTGCTTGTACTTAGCATTGTCTCTGTCCAAGATGTCATGAACTTGTTGGCAGATGTGCTGAATGCACTCAATGAAGTTGTTTTCCTTGTTAGCCTCAGACTGGACATGGGCTGAATCTGCCCGAGTAGCCGCAAATGGCATGGCTATGTCAATGGGACATAGTGGCTAGAATCTCAAGCCCACTTGAAAGGGGTTGTGGCTGGTTGAGCTATGGAGAGCCTGGTTGTAGTTGTGTTGTACATAGGGGAGACTCTCATCCCATGTGCGTGGATGATTTGAGTTGTACATGCACAAAATGTGTATAATCATTCGGTTGACGACCTATGTCTGGCCATCAGTTTGTGGATGGAAAGTTGTGGTCTTGGTGAGATTGGTGACCAGCATCGACCAAAGGCTGGACCAAAATGTACTGAGGAATCTATTGTCCTGATCTAAGATGATAGACTGTGGAATCTCAAAGTGTACCCACACTCGTTCAAAGAAGATTTTAGCAGTGCCTTATGTTGTGATATTCTTCTTGCAGGCCATCATAATGGACATCTTCGAGAATTGGTCGACAACCACAAAAAAACAGTCATTGCCATGCTTAGTAGAAGGAAGGCTCGACATGTAATCCATAGAGATGGATTCCCAAGGTTGACTGGGGGTAGGAA
>SNQJ01S0019218.1:288693-315198 GCA_010110895.2 Picea sitchensis | reverse complement strand
CCCTCCTTGGACTTGAAGGAAGTCTTCCACACATCATAGGGTTCGATTGGTACCTGGTGATACCCTGACTTCAAGTCAATATTGCTGAAATATATCGCCCCCTTGAGTTGGTCCAGAAGGTCATTAATTCGGGGTATCGGGTACTTATTCCGAACAGTGATCTTGTTCAGTTCCCGATAGTCAATGCAAAGTCTCCAAGTCCCATCATTCTTCTGCACCAACACGATCAGGCTCCCACAGGGTGATGAACTCGGTCGGATGTGACATTTCTACAATAGCTCCTGAATCTACGTCTTGATCGTCATTCTCCAGAATAGAGCGTCGATAGATGGGTCCATTGGGCAGCGACGCACTTGGGGTCAGATTGATGGGGTGCTTGACCTGACAGTGTAGAGGTACCCCTGTGGAGGAGGTGATGATGTCCTCGTACTCCTCCACGACCTTATCCATCTGTTGTTTTTGTGCAAGGGGGGCCTGTCTTGAGGTCATGGCCACAATCTTCCTCTTTCGCTGAGGGAGGATCATCAGGAAAACAAATTTCTTGGTTTTGGAAATGAGCTTACTTCATTGTTTTGTAGTAACCAAAGAGATGGTGGTAGGCGATGCTATCTATGGTATCCTATACATCTTATTGCCCAAGGTGATAATAACAACACGAGGCCTAGAATCATACAAAGCATGTCGCTTCCACAAGTATGGTTGGCCTAATAATACATCAGAAACATTAAGAGGAGCCATGTCACATAATACATCATCCGTGAAGGGATTGATGTTGTAGGGAAGGCAACATTGTTGGTTGACACAGAGGTCCCGTCCTTGGTGCAACCACCTGATGGTGTATGGTTGTGGGTGTGCTGTGGTCAACAATCCTAGCCGCTTCATGACCTCTACCGAGATGAGGTTCTTCTGTCTCCCGCTGTCGACAATGAAATGCAACGGGGAACCCTTTATCCACATCTTGGAATGGAAGAGACACTCCACCTCCTCTAGATCTTCTGGTTCCTCCTTCTGTATCTTCATGGTGGCAACGGTGGCATTGGGCTCCGCATTGATAATCTACTTCCCCCTGTCATTCCCCTTGTCAGGTTCTGAATCAGAGTCAGAGCATGCATCCGATTCAGAATCCTTCAACTCGGCTACCAGTGAATGCTTGTCCTGACACTCACTTGTGTTGTGAGTGGAGCTCTTATGGAACTCACACCACTTCCCCGTGTCCTTTTTTGGCTTCGTGGTGTTGTTCTTTTCTTGTGTCTTTGGAAGGTTATCCTAGGGCGCTCAGCCTTGGCTTGGTCCTTTGTTATGCGATTTGGTGGTACCTTTCCCTTGTTTCTGATTCGCAGACACAAAGTCTCACTTTTTCTGTTTGAACTTCTACTCAATCTTGGCAGCATATTGGTATGCCACACCAAGCGAGGAGATGTTGAGGAACTCCATTTCCTCCTGAATGTATCTATGCAAACAACTGTGGTTCTTTAAAACCAAATATTTCTTTGAATCTTTGATACCCAACTTTATGCGTAGGGTATGAAACATATTTGTCATCTCATGCACATCTTGGTCCCTTTGGTGCCGCAGCGTAGTCCATTATATGTATTTGTCCTCATAGCTCCTCACGGGATAATATTGTTCCTTGATGGCATCTCTAAAAGAATTCCAAGTGGGTGTGGTTGAGAACAGAGAGGGTTCCCCCTCTCCCTGTTTCTCCAAGTAGGTTTCCCACCAGTCCTTGACATGGGGGGCGGCTTTGAGGAGTGCAAAAATAATCCTTTCTCGGTCGGAAAATTCATGAACCGAGAAATATCCTTCTAATAGATTCAAGCATCTATCTACGACGTCTGCATCTATTTGACCCTCAAATATGGGAATTTCAAAGTTTACTTGTACCTTAAAAGGAGTGGCGCCTCCAGAGTGGTTGTTGGATGTCGATGCACCGCTAGTGGGAATCCGTTGAAGAATTTGGGCAAAGTTGTCCATCATCGCGTTCCTTTGTTTCTCGAGGGCCTCCTCGAGCAACATTTTTATAGGATCTTCTTCTCCCTCATCTTTATTTTCTTCCCCCATGGGCGGTCGTCGGGGTTTGCGAGACTGATATTACAAAGCTTCAACCAGGTCCAGCCCCAACTCCTTATACCTCGACCTCGTTGGGGACATGCAAAGAAAGATCGAGAACGAGTAGACCGCTCTGATACCACTGATCCGGATTTATGTAGGAACACAATTAAATACAAAAATACACATAAAATCAGAGATGCAACGGAAATAAGACTTCATTTCATTAATAACAAATGGCTGAAAAATGCTTACAGATAGAATGTAAATAAACTAGCTAGAGCGCTGGTAGCTTATCTCTGAGAAGAGATGTGGTGGCTACTGGCCTCTGAACTTCCTTTTACAATGAGGCTCAATGACCTATATATTACTGAGAAACAATGGAAAACCCTAAACATACAAACACCTAACCCTAGGAGATGAAACGCCAGAATATGGGCCCCGTTCGAGTAAATCGGTACATCAATTTCCCGGGGTCGTAACTTTGGCATACTATCTCTGTTTGACGCACATGATACATCGTTAGAAAGATCTATCCGAGGAATACATTGCTGATAGTGAATGTCGAGTCTAGAATGGACTCATATTCGTCGGAGAATTCATGCCCAAAACACGTCATTTAGGGCCTCAAAACAACTCTAGAAGATCAGGACCCGAAGAACTGCTAAAAATAGTAAATTGTGCTACAATTAAGGAAACTGAAAAAATGAAAGAAACAATGGTGCAGGTCCAAGTGGAATAGGTGGGTGGCCACCAATATCCACCTGGATCACTTCATCTTCTAGCAAAGATGTTTCTTCTCCTCATATTTTATCCTTAGAACAACTGGCATCTGACCTTGACCTGTATGAGTAGTATGTACATGTTGTCTTACTTTTTTCCAGATGTGTTTGTTTTCCCATATTCGACACACTGGATGCATCTACTCACTAGCTGTACCACCAAACCAGAATGTTCAGGTTTTTCATTTGCCTAAAAAATGTATATCTTATTTTCTACCTAATGCAACCTTTCCTGTATCTTCTTTTCTCCCAAAGATGTGACCTATAACTACAAGCTTGGGTTTTCTATCCATTCTTTTATTTGGATAATATCAATTTGGTTCATTTGTTAGATGATCATCATGGCCTCTTCTTTTCTTGTCCTAGAATTATGTTGGTTCTTTTCTATGTCAATCTTCCCTAGGGATTTGGAGATACTATTTCCTTCCACATCAAGTAGCCCTTTGTATAGTGAAGATATTTCTTCTAGACAAGATTCATGTACTTCTCTTGCCAATCTTTTTCTTTCGGAAAGATTTGATTCACAGGCCTTCAAAATTATGTCGCCTCTGGTTTACTCAGATAGAGACAGTCAAGGAACTTCAAACTTTTGGTACTAGTAAGATAGCCTCCTGAAACTTATCCCAAGTTGAACGAGCTTCTCTTTATTTAATGTAAATGTTATTCAGGGAAAGGTCTACCACCCGATAACAATTTTGAATGGATTTCACTTTTGTAAAAAGATCTTACTAGGATGATTCTAGTTTTTCATGTACTTCCAGTGCTTGATCCTGGAAATATGTCATCTCTATCATTGTACCTTCAGCCAAGTCTATCTTGGATTGAAATTTCTTGATTAATTCTTCTTGTTGAGTGACCAAACCTCTATTGACCTGTGAATTTTGATAGAGCTCATTTAGGTTAGTTTTCAGTTGTTGGATCTGATGACTGTCATGGGATCTAACTTGTTCAAACTATTTGTTCATCTTATTTCTCACATCCTATTCCATAGTCCTTATCTAGGTTTGCAACTTCCCTACCAACATGTTTCTCTACTTCAGCTGCTTAGCTGCTCAGCTAGATTTTCTATTGACCATTGAGTGGTCGTGGCAAAGGAACCTAATGAACCTGCCATCTCCTTGGCGAATTCTGGATCCTCCATATTCTGCCCATCATACAACACTCTTTGTCTTTTAACTGTTGCACCATCCTTCTTATGTGTTTCTCTTTTAACTATGGCCCTCCTCTTCTTGCTGAAAAAGAAATTTGAAGGAGGAATTTATTCAACTAAAATCAGAGTAAGATCCTCTATAAAGATGACTTCAGAATTGGGATTTCCTCGACTTGATTGTAAATGTGTTAATGAAATAATGGGGCTACCTATCTCTATGGACGGTTGTTTCTCTGTTGTGTTGGTAGTTAGTTTATCTGGTGTAGACGATGATGTATCCTGTCCCTTTTTTAGAAAACCTTTAAGATGATCTTTTGTTTGAGTACCTCGTGGGTTTGATAATGAAGTCTCCCCTTCCTGCATTCAAACTTTGGCATTCTTTGGATTCTCCTCAAAACTCTGTTTTTCCGAACTTCCTACCCCCAATCCCTGAGGTGTAGCTTCCTGTGTAGACGGAAGTGTTATTGGTTCTCCCTGTAATACCTTTGGAAAACAATTCTTTCTGTGCTTTTGAAAATTGTAGAAATTAGATAGTTTACCAAGAGACAGAGTTCAGACTCTGTTCAACACTTTCTCATATGTCCTGGCTCCCCTGAATATTTCATCTTGTGGGGAAATCTCGTGCACATACTTCTTTAAATTATATTGAGCCAGGTGAGTTTCTGTGATCTTCTGGGGATCCATACATTTTTCTGGGCCACCTTCAATTCTTTATTGATGCCCCTTATCACGGTCTGATAAGACACCTCTCGGGATACCACTCAATCTGGTAAAAAATTTGGAAGAGCATAGGGGGGAACCAAGCACCCAAAAACCCTGATGTAGGCAAAATTTTCCTCAATATACCAGTCTGCTATTTTACCCAGGTTGGCCATGATTATGTTTGAAATTATGGGAGTTGGGCAACTGTATAGGGTGATATAAATAGGCACCACTACATAATGACAGATTTCATAGAAGAAATCTCTGTCTTTGTCCTCCCACAGCTGGGAGTGATAGAAATGGATAGGTTCAACATTGGTTGGGGTCCATCTCCAGCTCATTAGACGATCCCTGGAAAATATAATAAAGAAAAGAGCATCCATGATGTATGCAAACATGTAGAAAGGAGAAGGTTCCCCTTTGGACTTTTCCAACTGATACCCTGTGATTTCCTTAGCCAAGTTGTCTAATAACATCTTGGCCCAGTTGAAAGAGTAGACCTCGGCCACTTTATGCATAATTGGTACCCATGCCAATGGGAAATGAGACGAGTCTTTTTTCCCAAATATCCTACATAGCATCTGTTGGATTACTGAGAGGGGGGGGTGAATCAATAATAACATAATTATAATCCTTTCTTCAAATGTTATATCAATGTAGAATTATTATCCAATAATGAGCAGTAATAAATAAAAAATCACACACATACACAATACACCAGTGTTTTACGTGGAATCCAAAATCGAGAGAAAACCACAAAATGTTTTCTTATATATGCTTGAAGAATTACATTTCATTGGAAGCACAAACTTCCTTTGTTTTTTCCAGTACCTGTGGAAGGAGGTGTCCAACCCTGGTTCGAGGCTATAGCACGGGGGAATATCCAAATCCCATCTCTGGCTACAAGCCCAGAGGGAGGCTGGCCCCAGGTGTTCTCTGGCTACAGCGAGGAGGTGGCTGTAATTGTGCTTTGCCTGTCCCTCCCACCACCACATGAGTAGAGGTGAGATAGTGGAACCCACTTTGCCACACTATCAGCATGAGGATATCTGGATTTAGCAACCTGTACTAATAAATTTTAACCATGCATCAGCCATGCATCCAACTTTGTAATCAACTTTATTATTATAAACAAGTGCATCAACCATGCACTAACTATATATCAAGCCACCCGTACACCATAAACAAGTGCATCAACCAATAGCCTGCTTTGTAATCGCTATACCATAAACAATTTACATCCAACCATGTACAGAGTATGTACCAATCATGTGTGCCAGCTACTCATCAACTATGAATCATCAATATATGTACCAACATCATCAACTATACGCTTCAGCGGCATGTCAACTCATCAACTACTTGTCTCTCAACCATGTACTCAACTGTGCCACAACCAAAATCCCTGTAATATCATCATCCAAATCTGATTTATTATCCTAAAGCAGACACAGTGTATATGATCACATTCTTGCAAACCTTATTTAACTTTGGAAACAAAGTGGCATTTCATCAAACTTTTCTTTAGTCTCACGTACCTCGTTTTGGATTAGTCAACAACCCTAACTTGAAGTAATCATAACTTTGAACTGTAATGTATAAATATCTAAAAATGATACACAATGTTATTCATTTGTAGCTGTGTTTTATCTGATCATCAAGTGAACACTACTTGGAACCTCTCAAAAGGTTATAGCAAAATGACATACCTTTCTAAATTAAACTATTCTAGAGGCGTTGTAGAGTGTTCCCCGCACAAATGTTTGATGAAATGATATAAAACTATTACAAAAATACTATTTGTACCCTAACCAACACATTGTCTCACTGAATTTGGATCAAATATGAATAAGTTATGGCCCGTGTTTTACCCAGGCATGATTTTGACCTAGTTTGAGGGTTGTACAAACCCTATTTTTCCACTGAGTGTAACTCCAAAAATGCTTGACCACAAGATGAATTTTTAACCACAGATACTTGGATATGTTTTTCTCACTTTCATAGAAATTTTAATATTTGAATCATTATAGAGGCAATGTTATAAGCGAAAATGGTGATATGACCTGAAAATAACATACCTTGAGAAAGCACCATCAAAGAATTTATCCTTCCCCTTGCATTTTGGCCTTCGTTTCTTCACTTTCCTCCAAATTCCAGCTTAGATATAATTTTGTTTTACCTCAGTAGCCTATAGATATTCAATATTATCAAGTGTAGTTCGATAGAAATACTACCTCGTGTTATACTCCAAGTAGCTGCAAAACATCTTCTAGGTCCTTGGCCCCACTTGTATTTTAAGGTTGGGTCCACCTCTAATTTCTCCATTAAAATTATTATTGGGAATAATTTATTTTGTTGATACACTTTGAATTATAATACACTCACATCACTTCACTTTATTATTTACCTTTTTAAAATCCTCTTAAAACCACTTTGATTACTTTGCCTTTTGACCTTTTTAGGGGCTTCTAGATGACAGCATATGAGGGTCCTCCAACCCGGTAAGACCATAGCTCTCAAGCCATTGAGGGGTTATGTGACATTCTACATACCACCAGAAATGGAATGACATGTACTATCATATAGAATAATATTATCACAATGAGAAATATATCATAACTCATACCATTACTCATCAAACAATCTTGGCTCCATTACCTGCTACTAGGCACAGGGTCCCCAACTTCTCATGGCCATAACTCTAACCATGATGAGGAATTGTGGCCCTCATGGCCATAACTCTCTAACCGTGAGGAATTATGTGACGTTCCACATACCACCAGAAATGGCATGACAAGAACTATCCATATAGGATATCTTCCCTGACAAATTCACTTTTCTTCATCTCATTATTCCACAATGAAGCATGGGTTCTCTTACTCCACAAAGCCTCTTCCCGTGAGGGCTTTCACCATAAGGGGACCGCTTTGGAATTCATCCATATTTACTTCTTATCAACCATGACAAAAAAATAATGAGTCATATTTACATAAAACAATATTGGGACCATTACCCAAACCTTTGTGCTATGGTTCTTTCTTCAAGGGTTGACATCAATGACAACCAAACTTAATCAACGGCATCATATCCACATAAATCATATGGGCATCTAATGATGTTGTGGCATATATGCCATGAGTGTCTACTATGAATTTTTCAGGGTGTCCCCACAAGTCCTTTATTAAATCAGGGTATTTTTTTTCATATTGCATGCACTCTTGTTTGTCAAACTCCATCATCAACCTTCTGTGCATTGCATATGCTCCTGGTTGAAATGCCAATGCTTTCTAGAGCCCATCTTATCATGTCGTTATACGGCATGAGCCTCAACCTGACTGATATTTTATGTATCTATGACTAAGTTATGTCCCTCATCTTGGTTTCATGAGTTTCGGTTACTTCGTTGCCTGAATCATCTGGGAAATTTATCAGCTCATGCTCTAGAATATCGAACACCTGCGTCCAAGTTCTTACGGTATCTATGGATCTTAGTGAGGTGTCTGATAGAATATATGTGTGCGTATTTGCGCTCTCACCATATTCTTTAGCCATATTTCATGGTTCCATGATATTGGTGAAAATCGAAACTCGATTACCTGCTACAGGAAAATGCGTGAGCTTCTCAGTTGGCTAAAACTTGCTATTTTGCAAGAATGAAAATGAGATTCAAAATCAAGCGTTCTTATTAACCTTAGGTGTATTAATTTGAGAATATCTTTACTGATGATATATCCCTTTACCTTAATGAGGAGATCTAGCTAGTGATCTGAAATCCCCATTAGAATCATTACCATATATTTGTGATTAATGCCATAAATATCGGTGGTTCAGGATCAGAAACTTGGATGAAACAAGTTAGAAAATCTCTGAATCGCGAATTCAAAAATGATTAATTTCGAGATAATCTTGATTAACACATTAATTAATTGTGCTTAACTTTAAGTGTTTGCGGGTGTTCGAACTTCAAAATTTTTAACAATAGATCGAGATAGAGTTCCTGAAGACCGAAACTGCGAAAGATTAATCACAAGATAATCGTTTTTGGCTTTAATTAACCCTGTTTAAGTTTGAAATTTTTCATAAGTTCATACTTCGGAATTTCAAGATGTGATTAATGATAAACGTTCAAACTCCTAAATTTCAAAGTTATTAAGTTTATTTTAACTGAGATTAAATTAACTGACTAAGATTTAATATTTCGGTATTTTGTTGCTTCGTGGATTTGCAATTTAGCTTGTCATTATATTTTTGAAAGGCTATTGCCCATAGTGATGTGTCGAAGATGACGTCATTTTAGGTGATGCGTCAAAAACCGTGGGTGCCACGCATTACTTAGATTCGTACGAATCTTTGGCTGAAAAGGTTGGGAATGGATGACACGTGTCAATCCAAGGAAGACTCAGAAAGGTACACATGTACTATGACTAGTATCCTTCAGACACTTTTCAGGTATCGATACTTTTAAAGTTAAGACCTGGAAAAATGCTCGAAGCGTGAAGCTCCGAAGAGACCTTTAGTGGTTTGGTTACTTTGGGAATCAGGAAGCTCCACTACTCTGAAGATCTTGAGATCGTCTGATCAATCTGAGAAACTTCATGGACTGTGATCATCATACGCACCTTAAGACTAGAAGTAAATTTGATTTAAACATTTGAAAGCCAACTTTTGAGTCATTATAAAAAGGATGGAGTTCGAGAAAGTAAAGATCAAGGCTTAAGATTTATATGTGTTCCAGCATAGGCTCCATCTAGGGATCGCACCTCCCTGTGAGACATGGAAGAATAGTAGACCAAGTGCCTTTGTTGGGTAATTGGAGTCATCATTGGGTTTGTGGGAAACACCTTTTGAAAAATCATACAAAAGGAAATTAGACTTCAGTTGTGTCTCATAAAACTCTCAAAACACAATCATCTATCGATCTTAAGCTTAGGCTATTAATAGTTTCCTTTTCCAGAAAATGAGCTTGGATTTGTTTAAGATAATAAAAATAAATTTAACTAAAGTATCATACTTTGGTTGATTTTGTTTGCAACAAGGCACGATAATTTTAACAATTTCTTTAGGGAATCCCTTGTCGGTTCAGAATGCAAATATTATCAGAAAGAGAACTAGCTTCCAGAGTATGTTTATACATATATGACAACTTTACATATATCATAGATATTTCTTCAATGCCAGTGAGCATGTTCAGTACCCCGGTGAAGTTATCTACATATCCCATTGAATTTCCTTTCACCACTTCAAATATCATTTTTGCATTTCATTTGAGATGAGGGAAATCATTTTATGAATTTCCTTTCATCATCTATTTTGGGCAAAATGGGGGCAATCGATTTTACAAATTTCCTTTCACCATTTGTCTTGGACTAGATAGGGGAAATAATTTTATGAATTTCCTTTCACCATCTGTCTTATATTTTATTATAATTTTGAAGTGGGGGAAATCAATTATTTTATGATACCCATATTGAGGGGCCTCCCAAAGGGATGGGATGATATTAGGTGTGTGACCTGGGATTGGGGATGAAAGAGAAGGGGTGAGGTGGAGTTGTCAGGCATTGAGAATGATTTTCTCATTTGGAGGGCATGTCAAATCATGATCCATCCATGGGTGTAAGTTGATTGTTTTCATGATGCTGGATAGGATTTTGGACCAGACTTATTCCTAGTTAAAAGAGGACGAGTTGAATATTTTGCGTTTCCTTTCTTTACAAATCTACTAGAGAATAAAACCAGGTAGTAGCTACCAAATCCGATTGAGGATGGGAGAGTAAAATATTGAATTTCTCCATCCCTCAATTGTTTCCCTTATGTCGGATCAATTTCTATCATAGGTTCTCATGATGTTGGGGCATTGATCCCAAAGTTGTGAACTATAGGGGCAAATATTGAGAAGGTGATTTTGAGTCTCCTCCTCATTGAAACATGGATGGCACCAAGAGGGACCTGTAAATCCTCTTTTCATTAAATTGTCCCAAGTAAGAATGCTAATTTTCATTGTTAACCAAAGCAAAGTGTTGATTTTGGGCCATAGCTTTGTGCCCCAGATTTTGTTTCAAACGACGTCTTTTGGGAGGTATTTATGCCCTATGCTGAGGAAATATGCCTCTTGAAGGTTGAAGGTGCCTGTGTTGGAGTATCCCACTCTTAGGATGTCCTCCCCTTGTTGGTTGAAAATTCTCTTGGAGGTAAGCTTGTCTAGTAGTGGTTGAAGATTTACCTCAAGCGCAATGTTCAACTCTTCGTGAGTATTTTTCCACTTGTGCCAGGTGACTTTATTTTCTTCAGGAATCCAGAAATTGGCTACTTTTTGGAGTCATGTGCCTTCCGTTAAGGGAATAAAAGTACTCAAAGTGGGATCCTTGTCCACAACTCGAAGTTGCTGCCAAGAGTCGCTCCAGAAAAGGGTTGAGGTCCCATCTTTAAGTTCATAGAAAGCGTGGTACGTGATCATCCCCTTGTTTTTCTTGGTCACATTCCAAATAAGAGATCCATGGCCTTGAACAATCCATCTAATTAGTTATTTTTTTGATGTGGAAGGTGTGTATTTTCTCCTCCAAAGGCGCGCCCAAATGTCTTGAGGACTCTTCAAATATGTCCACCAGATTTTTTCACTAGGAATTTGTTGAGGATAGATGGATCTATGATTTTGAGTGCCCCTACATGTTTTGATCTGCACATTGTTTTCCAACTTACAAAATCCAATTTGTGACCATATTTAGTTCCTTGCCAAAGGAATCTCCTTTGGATGTTTCTGATGATGGTTAGGATGAAACTTGGGGAGAAAAGCATCTAGAAAGCGTAAAAAGGGAGGGCTTGTAGGAAGGACTTGAGGAGGATGAGGCGACTCAACAAATTAAGGGAGCGAAAATTCCAAGAGGAAATCTTTTTCCTGAAATTGGATAACAGATCTTCCCAGGAGGTGTTCCTTAACGGATTGTCAATAAGAGGGATGCCAAGATATTTGGAAGGGAGGGAGTTGCAGGTGAACCCCAGGAGTTCTGTGATATGGCATTGGATCTGGATGGGCGTGTTGAAGAAGAAGATCTGGGACTTGGAGAGGTTTACTTCCATACCAAAAGCATCACATAAAAGGTTGATCACTGAGCGAATTTGAAGAGATTATCGAACTGTGGGGAGTCCCAGCATGAGGATATCATCCACTAATTGACTATGCGAGATGGGTGGGGACATTCCATGGAGGGTAAGACCTGAGAGGGAATTATTGGTGATTGTTGCTTTGATAGTTGGACTAAGTCCTTTCGCCATTAAGATAAAAATAAAGGGATAGATTGGGTCCCCTTGACTGATACCTCTGGAAGGGGAAAAGGGTTTGGAGGGAACTCCATTGACCAGTATGGAGAACAAGGCCGACAAAGTGAGATTGACAATCCAGTAGACCCAAGAGGGGTCAAAACCAAAGGCTAGAAGGGTTTCCTTCAAGCAATTCCAGCTAATTTTGTCAAAATATTTGGAAAGATCTAGTTTCAAAAGCATACTAGGGGACTTAGTCAAATGTAGCGAGTAGATTACTTCCTATGCTAGAATGATGTCATCCAAGAAATTTCTTCCCTCCATGTACCTTGACTGTTTCGAAGAGATGATGAATGGTAGGATAGTTTTGAGACGCCTGGCAGTGACCTTTGTGATGAGCTTTTAGATCACATTGCAACGTGCAATGGGTCAAAAATTACTTGGAGAGGTGACTTTGTTCTCTTTTGGAATGAGAGTGAGGAAGGTGGCGTGAGATCCTATAGCACTTGCCCATATTTTATGGAATCTTCTATGATTTCCCAGACTTCTTCTTGTATCATATCTCAACAATGGTTAAAGAAGTCTGTTGTGAGTCCATCAGGCCCCAAGGCTTTCCCCATCGGGGTGTCCCTAAGGGATTGATCAAGTTATTCTTGGGTAATTGGATGTAGAAAAGCCTCATTTTGTACATTGGTGACCTCATTTGGTATGTGATTGAGGATAGAGTCGATAGCTTGAGTGTGATTGATAGGGGGTTGTGATAGAATGTTCTTGTAGTAAGACAAAAGTTCCTGCTCTATGTCTGTGTTAGCGACAATTCTTGTCCTGGGCTCGAGAGCATCCAAGTCTGCAGTTTGCATGAAGATTTCCCAAGCGTAGCACGTAAATCCCCTTTTCAGGCTAAAAATCGAGTGAGCGGGCGAAATTATGTTGTCAGCAGCCCAGATTTGTCCATAGGAGCAGATCGACGGTCGACGAGAAATCGCGGTTAGTGGAGTTGCACCGAGATTAGCACGATAGGTAGCGTCTATTTCAATTCATGAAGGCTCTCGACCGTCCATCCAAAAGGACACATGGTGCGTGGTCATGTCATGTTGGCATTCGGGGATCGAGGGGTAAGATCTCCTCGTCATTTTACATCTCGAAACCCCGAACCTCGAAATGTCGATAAGCACCCTTCAAAGATGAGCCCAAGGTCCTAGCGCCAGGTCATGTTAAGCAAGCCCGGGAATGGAGGTAGCCCCCTTTTGAAGACAAAGACATCTCAGTCATTCATCTGAATGAAACGCGACACAAGATCTGAGCCACTTGTGGGGCCTTTCGGGATTTTTATAGTGAAAGCACCGACGTCATCTCAGTCGTCAATCCATCGATGAAACTCGAGCGCATTGGACTTAAAGGGGGCATGGATCTGGGAGGCCAGGATCTACGCGCTCAGATCTATGGTCAGGAGCGTATTCCTGAGGCCCCCTTCCATTCTACCCTTAAGTGGAGGGGGGGGTCCAGAATAGAGTGCGCAACTCTTAAAGGGTCAAGATCTGGGCACCTAAATCAGCGGCTGAGGCTTCGTTCTAGACCCCCCTTGCCTTTCTACCTTTAATCGGGGGGGGAGGGTCCGGAATCAAACACGCAACTCTTCAAAGTTCAGGATCGAAGCACCTAGATCAACGATGCTTAGGCCTTTTCGGCCCCCCTTTGCCATCCTATCTTTAATGAAAGAGGGGGGGGGGTCCGGAATGGTGTGTTATTTTTGTGGGGTCTCTTTCCTGTCATGTCACCTTTGGTATCATCCTCCCAGTCACCTCCTCTTGTACTCCCTCACTCCATGCTCCTTCCTCCTCTGTCCTATTCAAACCATGTGGCATTCCTCAGTTGATGTCACAACACCCGTTTCTTCTCCATCACCTCCACAGTGTTCACGCCTTTAACCCCCGTCACACCCTTGTCCACATCAACCATAGGGGTCCCTCGTAGTAGTTCAACGAAGCAGTGTCCAAAGAAAGACCATTCGGCTGATCCAGGTGGCACCATTAGGAGACCTCCACATCCCAAAAGGGTAATTTGACAGAGGTCGTCCCCGATTCCAAAAATCAGTTATTGCGGTAGTTGCTTGTGGTTGAACATCAACTCCGCCATAAAAGGAAGGTCTGGAAAAGGACTAATTCACGTTGACTCACCTGCAAAAGGACAATCCGAAATCTGATGGCGTTTGTCATAGGCGCACGATCATCCTAAGTCTGCATGGGCAGGCTGTCAGAAGACATGAAGACGCAATGTTTTTAATGAAGCGTCTTGTTTTTGTTGTTGTGGTTGTTTTTGAGTATATGAAGGTGTTTTCGCCATTTTAGTAGGGATCAATGGTAGAGAAGAGCTCCCGATTGTAAAGTTTTGGCACAGACTCTAGTTCTCTGGTTATGCATCTATATATGAGATTTCTTTCTTTATGACAAACAATCTTTCTTACTTCGTCTAATTTTCATCTCATGCTAAGAGAGATAGTGAATGGATGATTTGTGCGGATCATTGCAATTATGTCATGATAAAGGATTTATTTATGCATTATTGTATTCTCTGGTTTTCTGTGTTTGAGCACAAGAAGATCTTGTGTTTGGATGCCTTCTTCTATAGTCTGTTAGAAACCTGATGTTTACTACAGACCTTCACATCTCTCTGATATAATTTTCCCCCCTACTCACCCTTACTACACCTCACTGTCTGAAGTTCATGCAAGACCTCACTTGCCCATACATGCTTGGCCTAGTTTCGAAGTTGGAACCACATCGTTTGAGTTAACCTCCATTTGATCACCCCATTAAACAAATCATTACATAAACTGATGGGCGTCGGGCTCTTCTCCTACTGCAGTCCAGGGGTGACTTCCGTCGCCAACATTTCTGGCGCCGTTGCCGCGGATGAAGTTGAAGATTTTCCCTGGGTAGAACGACATTAAGCCTCTAATTTTGAAGGTGCATCAGACATCAGATCCCTTCAAGATTGCTACTGTGCACCTAGCGACTCCATTGTTTCCACATCAATGTTTCAGCTGTGACTACTGTTAAGCACACCTGAAAGCTGACCCTAAGGAGATTTCTTGAGAAGGTTTCAGCAGCTGCTTTCTCAGTCTGAGAAGCTTCCTGGGGTAAGGACAACGTTAAGATCTGGCCTTTGATGGTGAACAAGGACCAGACATTTTTGAAGTTGCACATCTTTCACCTGGCGACTCCACTATTTCGATATGGAGAAAATTATGACTCAAAGGTTTGCTTTCTGTGACTTTTCCTAGATAGTTGGGTTTCCTAATGCACTTCCTAATAGAAACCAATGGGAATATTTCCTCCCTGAATTTTATGCAACAAGTTGGGAGGAACCAGCTGAGCATTTACTAGACTTCCATGAGGCTATTCACCGACACAATATCACGCATGAGGATGTCCGGATTAAGCTCTTCAAGTATTCATTGAAGGGAGCTGCTCTTGAGTGGTGTCGATCTCTTCCCGCTGCGAGTATCCGCTCTTTAACAGGTTTTCATACAGCTTTCAATTCATTTTGTAAAGACTACTATCCAGCTGATTGTTTGTTTGAAAACTGTTGTGAGGAGTTTTCTTCTCTTCATGAAGCCTCTGCTGGCCCTGAAGACTATGTCCATGATGAAGCTTTTACTATGGAGGAAAGCATTTTCTAGGAAAATATGGAGGTGTTGAATGATATTAATTGTGTTATCCCTAGAATGGAAGCATCTGACATCATATCAGATGCCTCTATTCCTTTAGATGTTCATAATGATCAGCATGCCTCTTGTGGAAATTGTGAGTTTATAGAGAAAATGTTGTCCATGGTAGATGACTCACCTGGATATCGGGTTGAAGCAGATGTTCCTAGTAGCTTTTCTCATGATGACAAAGACCCTCTCTTTTTAAAAGAGGGGTTAGTTGTGGAAGAGGATTTTTATCTTTTCCCCCAAGGGGTTTCTCATGATATATTTTTACCTGGGATTAAAGAGAAAAGGATTATGTATGGGCAGCCAGAAGCAGCAGGTCCCACTATCCCTGAAACTAAAATTTTTTACGGGTTCACTATTCTGGAGGAGGGTCATATCAATGAAGGAAAACCCCTTTTTGATGTATATTATAGGGATGATGAGCAGCAAGCTTATCCTACATTTGATCACTATAAAGATACTGAAGAGCCAGTCAGCAAGAAGAACCACCCCATGGTCCCTATTTATGATAAATACGAATCTGACCCGGGGGAGAGCCAAGAAGAGGAAAAGGAACCAGAGGAACAACTAAGCACATATTTCATTCCAGATCCAATCAGTGAGCAGCCACCATCTGAGATTAGCGAGCTGACTTCAGTTATTCACCCGCCTGTTCTTATCAGAGATATTCGGCCGCATGTGAACAACTGTGTAGCAGAAGAGGCTGTCTGTCGCCAATTTCCTGGAATTGGCCACACATTCTATGACCCTGTCGGAAAATACATGGAGTGGCATGTCCTTTATGCCTTGGAGCCACCCTATTCCATATCAACTTCACCCTGTGAGGAGAAGTTGAAGAGTGTAGCCATTTTTCTGTTACGGTTACACTATCTGCTAGTGATCATCGATAGAAGGAAGGAGCTTCTATCCAGGAAGTTGCTTGAATGGCTATGGTGAAAGTTTTCTTTCACCTAGCCCATGTAAAATATTTTATTAGCATTAGGACTGTATATAACTAAGTTCCTTTGAGCATCTAGATTTATTTTGTTACTTTTATTTTTCGGCCTGTATTTTCAGCAGCGGGATGTTTTGAGCCTCAGTCCATAGCCCAACAGCAAGGCATTGAAGCTACGGAATGAGTTCTTAGAGAATCACAGGGACGACTCTATCTCCCATGGAGCCTAATGTTAGTTAAAATTCTTTTCCTAGGCTCGATAGCATCCAGGTCTGTAGGTTGCATGAAGAATGCCCAAGCGTAGCACGTAAAGCTCTGTTTCAGGCTAAAAATTGAGTGAGCGGGCGAAATTATGTTGTCAGTGGCCCAGATCCGTCCATAGGAGCAGATCGACGGTCGACGGGAAATTGCGGTTAGCAGATTCACGTCGGGATTAGCGTGATAGGTAGCGTCTATATACATTCATGAAGGATCTCGTCCGTCCATCCAAAAGGACACGTGGTGCGTGATCATTTCATGTTGACATTCGGGGGTTCGAGGGGTAAGAGCTCCTCATCATTTTACATCTCAAAACCCTGAACCCCGAAATGTCGATAAGCGCCCTTCAAAGCTAAGCCCACGGTCCTAGCGCCAGGTCATGCTAAGTGAGCCCAGGAATGGAGGTAGCCTCGTTTTGAAGACAAATCCATCTTAGTCATTCATCTGAAGGACACACGACACAAGATCTGAGCCACTGGTGGGGCCTTTCGGGATTTTCATAGTGAAAGCACCAACGTCATCTCAGTTGTCCATCCATCGACGAAACTCAAGCGCATTGGAATTAAAGGTGGCATGGATCTAGGCGGCCAGGATCTGCGCACTTAGATCTATGGTCAGGAGTGGATTTCGGAGGACCCCTGCCATTCTACCTTTAAGCGGAGGGGGGGTCCAGAATCAAGTGCACAACTCTTAAAGGGTCAGGATCTGGGCACCTAAATCAGTGGTTAAGGCTTCATTCCGGATCCCCCTTGCCTTTTTTCCTTTAATCGGGGGGGGAGGGGAGGGTATGGAATCAAACGCGCAACTCTTCAAAGGTCAGGATCGGAGCACCCAGATCAACGATGCTCAGGCCTTTTCAGCCCCCCTTTTCCATCCTATATTTAATGAAAGAGGGGAGGGGGGGTCCAGAATGGTGTGTTATTATTGTGGGGTCTCTTTCCTGTCGTGTCACCTTTGGTATCGTCCTCCCAGTCACCTCCTCTTGTACTCCCTCACTCCATGCTCCTTCATCCTCTGTCCTATTCAAACTGCGTGGCATTCCTCAGCTGATGTCACAGCTCCCGTTTCTTATCCATCACCTCCACAGTGTTCACGCCTTTAACCCCCATCACACCCTCATCCACATCAACCATAGGGGTCCCTCGTAGCAGTTCAGCGAAGCAACATCCAAAGAAAGACCATTCGGCTAATCTAGGTGGCACCATTAGGAGACCTCCATGTCCCAGAAGGGTAATTTGACTGAGGCCGTGCCCAATCCAAAGAAATAGTTATTGCAGCAGTTGTTGGTGGTTGAACATCAACTCTGCCATAAAAGGAAGGTTCGGAAAAGGACTAATTCACGTCAACTCACCTGCAGAAGGCCAATCTGAAATCTGATGGCGTCTCTCATAGGCACACGATCATCCTGAGTCTGCATGGGCAGGCTGTCAGAAGACATGCAGATGCAATGTTTTTAATGCAGCGTCTTGTTTTTGCTGGTGTGGTTGTTTTTGAGTATATGAAGGCATTTTCTCAATTTTGGTAGGGATCGATGGTAGAGCAGAGCTCCCGATTGTAAAGTTTTGGCGCAAGCTCTAGTTCTCTGGTTATGCATCTATATATGAGATTTCTTGCTTTATGACAGACAGTCTTTCTTACTTCATCTAATTTTCGTCTCATGCTAGGAGAGTTCGTGAACAAATGATTTGTGCGGATCACTACAATTATGTCATGATAAAGGATTTATTTATGCATTATTGTATTCTCTGGTTTTCTATGTTTGAGCACAAGAAGATATTGTGTTTGGATGCCTTCTTCTATAGTCTGTTAGAAACCTAATGTTTACTACAGACCTTCGCATCTCTCTGATATAAGTCTTCCCCCTACTCACCCTTACTACACCTCACTGTCTGAAGTTCATGCAAGACCTCACTTGCCCATACATGCTTGGCCTAGTTTCGAAGTTGGAACCACATCGTTTGAGTTAACCTCTATTTGATCACCCCATTAAAGAAATCGTGACATAAACTGATGGGCGTCGGGCTCTTCTCTTGCTACAATCCAGGGGTGACTTCTGTCGCCAACATTTCTGGCGCCATTTCCAGGGACGAAGTTGAAGATTTTCCTTAGGAAGAAGGACATTAAGCCTCTGATTCTGAAGGTGCATCAGACATCAGAGCCCTTCAAGATTACTACTGTGCACCTGGAAACTTCACTGTGGCGACTCCATTGTTTCCAAATCACTGTTTCAACTGTGACTATTGTTAAGCACACCTGAAAGTTGACCCTAAGGAGCTTTCTTGAGAAGGTTTCAGCAGCTGCTTTCTCAGTCTGAGAAGCTTCCTCGGGTAATGACAACATTAAGATCTGGCCTTTGATGGTGAATAAGGACCAAGCATTTTTGAAGCTACACATTTTTCACCTGGCAACTCCACTGTTTCGATATTGAGAAAATTATGGCTCAAAGGTTTGCTTTCTGTGACTTTTCCCATATAGTTGGGTTTCCTAATGCACTTCCTGATAGAAACCAATGGGAAGATTTCCTCCCTGAATTTCATGCAACAAGTTGGGAGGAACCAGTTGATCATTTACTGGACTTCCATGAGGCTATTCACCGACACAATATCACGCATAAGGATGTCTGGATTAATCTCTTCAGGTATTCATTGAAGGGAGCTGCTCTTGAGTGGTGTCGATCTCTTCCCGCTGTGAGTATCCTCACTTTAACATGTTTTCATATAGCTTTCAATTCATTTTGTAAAGACTACTATCCAGCTGATTGTTTGTTTGAAAACTGTTGTGAGGAGTTTTCTTCGCTTCATGAAGCCTCTGCTGGCCCTGAAGACCGGGTCCATGATGAAGCTTTTACTGTGGAGGAAATCATTTGCTAGGAAAATATGGAGGTTTTGAATGATATTAATTGTGTTATCCCTAGAATGGAAGCATCTGACATCATATCAGATGCCTCTATTCCTTTAGATGTTCATAACGATCAACATGCCTCTTGTGGAAATTGTGAGTTTATAGAGCAAATGTGGTCCATGGTAGATGACTCACCTGGATATCGGGTTGAAGCAGATGTTCCTAGCAGCTCTGCTCATGATGACGAAGACCCTCTCTTTTTAAAAGAGGGGTTAGTTATGGAAGATGATTTTTCTCTTTTCCCCCAGGGGGTTTCTCACGATATATTTTTATTTGGGATTAAAGAGAAAAAGGATTATGTATGGGCAGCTAGAAGCAGCAGGTCCCACTATCCTTGAAACAAATTTTTTTTACAGGTTCATTGTTCTGGAGGAGGGTGATATCAATGAAGGACAACCCCTTTTTGATGGATATTATAATGCTGATGAGAAGCAAGCTTATCCTACATTTGATCACTATAAAGATACTGAAGAGCCATTCAACAAGCAGAACCACCCCATGGTCCCTATTTATGATAAATACGAATCTGACCCGGGAGAGAGCTAAGAAGAGGAAAATGAACCAGAGGAACAGTTGAGCACATATTTAATTCCAGATCCAATCAGTGAGCAGCCACCATCTTAGATCAGCGAGCCGACTTCAGTTATTCACCTGCCTGTTCTTATCAGAGATATTCGGCTGCATGTGAACAACTGTGTAGAAGAAGAGGATGTATGTCACCAATTTCCTGGAATTGGCCACTCATTCTCTGACCCTGTCGACGAATACATGGAGTGGCATGTCCTTTATGCCTTGGAGCCGCCCTATTCCATATCAACTTCACCCTGTGAGGAGAAGTTGAAGAGTGTAGTTGTTCTGCTGTTACGGTTACACTATCTGTTGGTGATCATCGACAGAAGGAAGGAGCTTCTATCCAGGAAGCTACTTGAATGGCTCTGGTGGAAGTTTTCTTTAACCTAGCCCATGTAAAATATTTTATTAGCATTGGGACTGTATATAAATAAGCTCCTTTGAGCATGTAGCTTTATTTTGTTACTTTTATTTTTCGGCCTGTATTTTCAGCAGCGGGATGTTTTGAGCCTTACTACATAGCCCAACAGCAAGGCACTGAAGTTGCAGAATGAGTTCTTAGAGCATCATAGGGACGACTCTATCCCCCATGGAGCCTAATGTTAGCGACAATTCTTGTCCTAGGCTCGAGTGCATGCAGGTCTATAGGTTGCATGAAGAACTCCCAAGCATAGCATGTAAAGCCCCGTTTCAGGCTAAAAATCGAGTGAGCGAGCGGAATTATGTTGTCAGCGGCCCAGATCCGTCCATAGGAGCAGATCGACGATCGATGGGAAATCGCAGTTAGCACAGTTGAACCAGGATTAGTGCGATAGGTAGCATCTATATACATTCATGAAGGATCTCGACCGTCCATCCAAAAGGACACGTGGTGTGCGATCATGTCATGTCGACATTCAGGGATTCGAGGGGTAAGAGCTCCTCGTCATTTTACATCTTGAAACCCCGAACCCCGAAATGTCGATAAGCACCTTTCAAAGCTGAGCCTACGATCCTAGCGCCAGTTTACGTTCAGCGAGCCCAGGAATGGAGGTAGCCCCCTTTTGAAGACAAAGCCATCTCGGTCGTTCATCTGAAGGACACGTGGCACAAGATCTGATCCACTGGTGGGGCCTTTCGGGATTTTGATAGTGAAAGCACTGACGTCATCTCAGTCATCCATCCATCGATGAAACTCGAGTGGATTGGACTTAAAGGGGGAATGGATCTGGGTGGCCAGGATCTGCGTGCTTAGATCTATGGTCATGAGCGGATTCCAGAGGCCCCCCGCAATTATACCTTTAAGCGGAGGGGGGGAGTTCGAAATCAAGTGCACAACTCTTAAAGGGTCAGGATCTGGGAACCTAAATCAGTGGCTGAGGCTTCATTCCGGACCCCCCTTTCCTTTTTGCCTTTAATTGGGGGGGGAGGGTCCGGAATCAAATGNGTCTTTAATGAAAGAGGGGGGGGTCTGGAATGGTGTGTTATTATTGTCGGGTCTCTTTCCTATCGTGTCACCTTTGGTATCGTCCTCCCAGTCACCTCCTCTTCTACTCCCGCACTCCATGCTCCTTCCTCCTCTGTCCTATTCAAACCATGTGGCATTCCTCAGCTGATGTCACAGCTCCCATTTCTTCTCCGTCACCTCCAAAGTGTTCACGCCTTAAACCCCCGTCACACCCTCGTCCACATCAACCATAGGGGTCCCTTGCAGCAATTCAACGAAGCATCGTTTAAACAAAGACCGTTCGAATAATCTAGGTGGCACCATTAGGAGACCTCCATGTCCGAGAAGGGTAAGTTGACCAAGGCCATCCCCGATCCCAAAAAGCAGTTATTGCAGTAGTTGCTTGTGGTTGAACATCAAATCCGCCATAAAAGGAAGGTCTGACAAAGGACTAATTCACGTTAACTCACCTGCAGAAGGACAATCTGAAATCTGATGGCGTCTGTCACAGGTGCATGATCATCATAAGTCTGCATGGGCAGGCTATCAGAAGACATGCAGACGCAATTTTTTTAATGCAGCGTCTTGTTTTTGCTGTTGTGGTTGTTTTTGATTATATGAAGGCATTTTATCCATTTTGGTAGGGATCAATGGTAGAGCAGAGCTCCCGATTGTAAAGTTTTGGCACAGACTTTAGTTCTCTGGTTATGCATCTGTATATGAGATTTCTTGCTTTATTACAGACAATCTTTCTTACTTCATCTAATTTTCGTCTCATGCTAAGAGATTTCGTGAACGAATGATTCATGCGGATCATTGCAATTATTTCATGATAAAGGATTTGTTTATGCATTATTGTATTCTCTAGTTTTCTGTGTTTGAGCGCAAGAAGATCTTGTGTTTGGATGCCTTCTTCTACAGTCTGTTAGAAACGTGGTGTTTACTACAGACCTTCGCATCTCTCTGATATAAGTCTTCCCCCTACTCACCCTTACTACACCTCACTGTCTGAAGTTCATGCAAGACCTCACTTCCCCATACATGCTTGGCCTAGTTTCGAAGTTGGAACCACATCGTTTGAGTTAAACTCCATTTGATCACCCCATTAAACAAATCGTGACATAAACTGATGGGCGTCGAGCTCTGCTCCTACTCCAATCCAGGGGTGACTTCCATCGCCAATAGTCTGCATGTTTTTAAATTTCCAAGCCTTGGTCCGAAGCAAGGTGAGTAATTCGATTAGTATGTCGGTGTTGAAGCATTGATATGTGGAAAAATTTGCTGTTTCTTTCCCCCTCTTTGAGCCATTGAATGCAATATTTTTGTCGCCAGAGAATTTCTTCCTGCGCCCGTCTTTCTTCCAGTTGTTTGTTTAGAATGGATTCTCGTTCCTTTAGAGATTCAATGAACCCTTGAAGTCTGATTTGTTGTTGAAGGTTTTGAATTTGGTGATTGAGGATTTCTTGAGCATGGAAAATGTTTCCAAAAGTGGATTTATTCCAGGACTTTAAGTGTTGCTTGAGGTTTTTTAGCTTTTGTTGGAATTTGTACATATGAGTACATGTTGTGATTGCTTCTTCTTTCCACCAAAGTTTTATGTTTTCTTGAAAGTTTTGGGTGTGTGAGCCATAAGTTTTCAAAGAGAAAGGGTTTCGTTCCTAGGGTACCATTCACGTTTATCGAAAGAAGTATGAGCCAGTTGTCAGATCCTGGAGTATCACTCACAGTGGCATGCCAAGAGAGGCCATCCAACATGAGGGGTTCTTATATTAAGAAGCAATATAATATCCAGTATACATGTTGTACCCCCGAGCATCTATTAGACCAAGTGAAGGGTCCATTGTTTGTTTCTACACCAACGAGATTCAACAAGCTAATGATTTGGTGGAACTGCTCGCTATCATTTCACAATCTGTGGGTACCCCCCTTCTATTCCTCCAGACCAGTTAGCATATTGAAATCTCCCCCAATGATCCATTGATGATTTCCGATGTGATTAGCAATCCATTCCAAATGATGGAGGAAGGATTTCGTTGATTACACTGTCAAATTACTAAGTAGTGATGATTTAAAAATTAGCTATAGATCTATACATAAGTGTTTCATCCATCTTTGTTTGCATTCAGTTTTTTTTAATTTTATTAAAGTTTTGAACTAAAATGATTTTAAAATTCCACAGTCGATGGTAGTAAATGTTGGAGTTTTTAAATTCCAAAGGTACAGGCAGTAATGTTGATGCTGGATTCTTTTGTAACACACCCACTACAAAAATCAAAATTTTCGTCGATTCTTCGAGGTTCAAAATCCCTGAAATACTCACGGGGGCCTAACGTCAGCTAGTTCCTCATATGTTCACCTACATGTGGTTGTGGGTCATGACTATGGGCCGAACCAGTACGACATCTCTTCTCACTTCGCAACTCAGTGCTACCAGAACGTCAAGTCTTTCGACTCTGCAAACCCCAAATCTTGAAACAGTGAAACACCGAACCCCAGCAAGGCTAGAGAATGGCAGGTTTCCCTCCAAAGGGAGATCGATGGCCGTAAGCCTCCCCTGATTCAAAAGTATGGATCCTTCTGGGGTTTCGTTATTCGAGAGTTCGAAATGAAAAAACTCCAAGACTCTTTGTCATTCAAATCTCTAAATTCCGTTATGGGAATTCGTGTAAGAGATCGATGGCTCTTAAGAGTGTGGATCCAACGGTCCATGGGATTTTGGGACTTTTCCCTAAACTCTGATCGCTCACCATGTGTCTCCTTTGATGGATGGTCTAGATTCCTTTGGGACTTCTCTTTTCTATTACCAAGCATGTCAGGAATTCGAGTATAGGGATTTCGTGATTTGCAAAGGCAAGGTTTCTTGCCCTTTTGTTTCCCAGACGCTGAAACACCGAAATGTCGATCGACAGCCACGTGTCCCTCCGATGGATGGTGGCGACCTTAAGACAAGATCAACGGTCGGGATATTTTTGGGATGATCAATGATCATGATCAAATCCCGACTTTCCTTAATCTTATTCACACCTCACACCATTTCGGGGTTTCAGTGATCAGGATTTCACGACTCGCGAAGACAAGGGTTCTTGCCCTTTGGCTTCCCGAGTGTCGAAACGCCGACGTGCTTACCAACAACCATGTGTACTCTATATATGGACGGTCTAGGTACTTCTATGGACCATGGGGATCTATGGTCGTGGAATTAAGGTCTGCATCTCTTCCTCAAATCTAATGGTCATTATAGACCTTGGAACCTTCGAGAGGATCATGTTCATGCATTGCTTGCAAAGGTGGAGAGGGGTCAAGGTACTATCGTCCACGTTCCTTCCTCACATCTTATGGTTGTTACCGACCTTTGATCCCCCGAAATGATATCGCAACACGTGGCCTCCCTTAATCGTATGGACCAGATCGATTTCAAGATTTCCACCATGAAGTGTTCCGATCTCTTGTCATCAGGACTCCTAAATTCTCGAAATCCGAAACCCCGATACCAACTCTTCTTTCGGGACTTTCACCCCTGTTCACGAGGGATTAACCCTCATGTATCTCCTGACAGATCCATCTGTTGTCGGGTTTTCTAACTAAGATCTAATGGTTCAGATCGTCCCATGCTGTGCACTCTCCCACTACTCTCTAGACATGGAAAAACCAACGGTCCAGATACTCTCACGGACCTTGGGGATCTACGGTCCCAATTTCTTCGCTACTCACAAAGATAAAGGAAAAGGGTTAAGGCATGTATCGTCCTTGTTTCTTCCTCCAACCTAACGGTCGTGAATGACTGCAGATCGTCTGATGGGATATCATCCGTCGATCGAAACCTATCCCTATGTTGCTATTTTGGGGTTTCAAGAGGATCATTCTTCCTCGTACAAGGTTACTAAGACTTGCACCTTCAAATCCTTTTCCAGGTTCTTGGTAAGCTCTCCAAGAAGGGTATCTCTGTGGGGAGGTCTATTCCGGGAATTCCTGGGGACAAATAAGGACATAGATCTCCCAAAAGAAGACTTGAGGTCCAAATTAATACAATATGTGTATATATATATATATAAATCTATCTATAACATAAGCCATAAGTGGTCCCTCTAGTAAAAGCATGCAACCACCATTTCTGATCAAAACACTAGACATACATTCTTATACTTAAACCATTCACAAACTGCACAGACTATGAGCATACATGTCAGCATATAAATTTCAAGATGCAAGATGTAACCACTTATCAGAAATAACACCGGATGTGACTGCAACTACTGAGAGGGGTGCTCGTTTCCACCCAACCGTAGGCTCAGTGACTCCCAACGGATTTACCACTAGCCACCCCTGAGCTGAGACCACGATGCTGTGAGACTACGTCTCTGTTTTCCAGTGACCGAGAATGAAGGTTACTCTCCTTCTTCTTTTCTATCACTCACTCTATATTTTTCTAGAGTTCTCTTCAGTGGTCAAGTCTGAGGACTCTACGAATGGGTAGTTCACCCCAATCCCTCATTACTCATGAGGAGCCCTTTACCTACCAACCTGACGAGTCATTTAATTCGGGGTCAGCGAGTCGCTCTTGGTTCTCCGGGCCAGTGAAGTCCAAATACGATATTGGTTTTGGTGGAAGTTAACGCCACCATTCTAGGTGCCTTCCACTGCCTTTCTTCAGCCATCGTGGTCTCTTTTTTAGCACATCCTCTCTCAACAATCCTGCAATATATATATATATATATATTTATATAATATTATTCACATTCATCGACCTTTCTCACAAGGTCC
>SNQJ01S0019218.1:270570-288683 GCA_010110895.2 Picea sitchensis | reverse complement strand
TTTTCTTCGCAGATAGGAACTGGTTATGCTGCTAGAAGAGCCCTCTGAATCGCCAGCTTCCTTCTCAGAGGAATCATCTGATGCTTGTCCTTTACCTCTGGGGTGAACCTTTTTCAAGGTGCTCCTCTCAGTGTGGCCACTGATATGACCATGTTTCTTAGTTTCAGGTTCATGCTGCATTTGTCTTTGTAGATCAGATAAACTCTGCAGTAAAACTACGTTAATTNCTTGTTCTTTCATCATCCTTTCATTGTTAGCCTTGCATCTTTGTAATTCGACCATGAGACTCCTCACAGTCTTGGCTAGATCTAGAGGGGTCCCTACTGCCCTTATTTCGTCAGACTCTTCATCTCTATTATGGGAGCCCTCTCCCACTTCATGGTGAGTCACCATACTATGTGTTGATAAATTCCCGTGGTTGATCTTCCGCTTGTGTGCAAAGAAGAATACTGGTTGTTAGTCAATAGTTAGATACATTTTTATAACCCACGCAAAATTCATATTTCTTTCACATGCATACACAGTCGGGTTTTCATTTCGGACTTTGACCTTTTTAAATTAAGAGGTTTAAGATAGAGGGGTACTCTTTTTAAGAATGTTTTAAACAGAGATTCTACGCAACTCGTTCATGAGCCCAAGCAGGCTGAGTGTTGTAACCATGCTTTGATACCAATTTGTAACACACCCACTATGAAAATCAAAATTTTTGTCGATTCTTCGAGGATCAAAATCCCCGAAATACTCACGGGGGCCTAACATTAGCTAGTTCCTCATATGTTCACCTCCATGTGGTTGTGGGTCACGACTACGGGCTGAACAAGTAAGGCGTCTCTTCACACTTCGCAACTCAGTGATACCAGAACATTGAGTCTTTCGACTTTGCAAACCCCGAAGCTTGAAACAACGACACGCCGAACCCCGACAGGGCTAGCGAATGGAAAGTTTCACTCCAAAGAGAGATCGATGGTCGTAAGCCTCCCCTGATTCAACGGTATGGATCCTTCCGGGGTTTCGATATTCGGGTGTTCGAATTGCAATGAATCCAAGACTCTTTGTCATTCAAATCTTTGAATTCCATTATGGGAATTCGTGTAAGAGATCGACGACTCTTAAGAGTGTGGATCCAACGGTCCATGGGATTTCGAGACTTTTCCCTGAACTCTGAATGCTCACCACGCGTCTCCTTTGATGGACGGTCTAGATTCCTTCGGGTCTTCTCTTTTCTATTACCAAGCATGTCGGGAGTTCGGGTATTGGGATTTCGCGATTTGCAAAGGCAAGGTTTCTTGCCCTTTGGTTTCCCGGATACCAAAACGTCGAAATGCCAACTGGAAACCATGTGTCCCTCCGATGGATAGCGAGGAACTTCAGCCAAGATCAACGGTCAATATATTTTTGGGATGATCAACGCTCATGATCAAATCCTGGCTTTCCTTAATCTCATTCACACCTCACATCATTTCGGGGTTTCGGTGATCGAGATTTTGTGACTCACGAAGACAAGGGTTCTTGCCCTTTGGTTTCCTAGGTGTTGAAACGTCGAAGCGCTTACTAGAAGCCACGTGTACTCTATAGATGGATGGTCTAGGTACTTCCATGGACCATGGGGATCTACGGTCCTGATTCCTTCATCTCTTGCAAGGGTAAAAAGGGTTGTGGAATTAAGGTCTGTGTCTCTTCCTCAAATCTAACGGTCATTACAGACCTTGGAACCTTCGAGAGGATCACGTTCGTGCATTGCTTGCAAAGGCGGAGATGGGTCAAGGTACTATCGTCCATGTTCCTTCCCCACATATAACGGTTGTTACTGACCTTGGATCCTATGAAAGGATCTCATGACACGTGGCCTCCCTTAATCAGACGGACCAGATCTATTTCGGGATTTCCACCATGGAGTGTCCCGATCTCTTGTCATCAGGACTCCCAAATTCTTGAAATCTGAAACCTTGATACCGACTCTTCTTTCGGTACTTTTTCCCCTGTTCACGAGGGATTAACCCTCATGTATCTCCTGACAGATCCATTGACTGTCGATCTTTCTAACTAAGATATGACGGTTCAGATCATCCCACGCTGTGCACTCTCCGACTTCTCCCTAGACTTGGAAAAACCAACGGTCCAGATACTCTCACGGACCTTGGGGATCTACGGTCCCAATTTCTTCGCTACTCACGAAGATAAAGGAAAAGGGTTAAGGCATGTAATTTCCTCATTTCTTCCTCCAACCTAATGGTCATGAATGATCGCAGATCTTTCGACGGGATCTCGTCCATCGATCGAAACCTATCCCTACGTTGCTATTTCGGGGTTTCAAGAGGATCATTCTTCCTCGTAAAAGGTTATTAAGAATTACACCTTCAAATCCTTTTCCAGGTTCTTGGTAAGCTCTCCAAGAAGGGTATCTCTGTGGGGAGGTATATTCTGGGTATTCCTGGGGACGAATAAGGACATAGATCTCCCAAAAGAAAACTTGAGGTCCAAATTAATACAATTGTATATATATATATATACAAATCTATCTATAACATAAGCCATACATGGTCCTTCTAGTAAAAGTATGCAACCACCATTTCTGATCAAAACACTACACAGACAGTATTATACTCAAACCATTAACAAACTGCACAGATTATGAGCATACATGTCAACATATAAATTTCAAGATGCAAGATGTAAACACTTATTAGAAATAACATCGGATGTGACTGCAACTGCTGAGCGGGGTGCTCGTTTCCACCCAACCGTAGGCTCAACGACTCCCAACTGATTTACCACTAGCCACCCCCGAGCTGAGACCACGATGCTGCGAGACTGCATCTTTGTTTGTCAGTGACCGAGAATGAAGGTTACTCTCCTTCTTCTCTGTTATCACTCACTCTGTATTTTTCTAGAGTTATCTTCCTCTTTCCCTCGTGTTTTCCCTTGATCGCCCACACTTCCTGCCTTTTCTCTTTTTGGCGAGGTTGCATGTGGCATGATTTTCCTCATAGTGGTCAGGTCTGAGGACTTTACAGATGGGTGTTTCACCCCCAACACTCATTACTCATGAGGATCCCTTTACCTACCAACCTGGCGAGTCATTTAATTTGGGGCCAGCGAGCCTCTCTTGGTTCTCCAGGCCAGTGAAGTCCAAATACGGTATTGGTTTTGGTGGAAGTTAACGCCACCATTCTAGGTGCCTTCCACCGCCTTTCTTCAGCCATCATGGTCTCTTTTTCAGCACATCCCCTCTTAGAAATCCTGCAATATATATATATATATATATATATATATATATATATAATATTATTCACATTCATCGACCTTTCTTACAAGGTCCATTCACATCACACATTCACATTTCTGAGTTTGCCACAATACTTGGCCAGTATAGTTATTTTTACAAACTGGTGGAAACAGGGTGTTACATCTTTAAATTCCAAAGGTACAAGGATTAACATAAGAGAAAGATGAAAGTGAAATATTGAATCCATAATCCATGGTGTACACTATAAAATTATACGTAAGTGATAATTCAAAAATCAACTACATATTTGTATGTAAGTATATCATCCATCTCTGTGTGCATTTAGTTTTTTTTAATGTTAATTAAAGTTTTGAACTAAAACAATTTTAAAATTCCATAGTCACAGAAAGTAAACACTGGTGTTTTTAAATTCCAAAGGTTCATGAAGTAATGTTGAAACTAGAGTTTTTAAATTCCAAAGGTGCAGGCAATAACGAAAGAGAAAGAGGGAAGTGAAAACTTGAATCCATAATTTGTTGTTTATACTATTAAATTACTACGCAATGATGATTTAAAAATCAACCACATATTTATACGTAATTTTTTCAGCCATCTATATGTGCATTGATTTTTTTAATATTAACTAAATTTTTGACCTAAAACAATTTTAAAATTCCACAGTCACAGGTAATAAATGTTGGAGTTTTTAAATCCCAAAGGTGCAGGCAATAGTGTTGGCGCTGAAGTTTTTAAATTCAAAAGGTGCAGACAGTAATAGAAGAGAAAGAGGGAAGTGAAATCTTGAATTCATAATCCGTTGCTTACACTATCAACTTCCTAAGAAGTGATGATTTAAAAACCAGATATATATTTATACGTAATTTTTTTAACCATGTTTGTTTGCATTCAACTTTTTTTAATGTTAATTAAAGTTTTGAGCTAAAACAATTTTAAAATTCCACAGTCGCATGCAGTAAACCCTGGAGTTTTTAAATTCCAAAGATGCAGGAATTAACACTCATGTTGGAGTTTTTAAATTCCAAAGGTGCATGCAATAACGAAAGAGAAAGAGGGAAGTGAAATATTGAGTCCAGAATATGTTGCTTACACTATCAAATTAGTAAGCAATGATGATTTAAAAATAAGCTACAGATTTATACGTAATTTTTTTGACCATCTCTATGTGCATTCAGTTTTTTTAATGTTAATTAATGTTTTGAACTAAAACAATTTTAAAATTCCACAGTTGCAGGCAGTAAACAATGGAGTTTTTAAATTCCAAAGGTGTAGGAACTAACGTTGAAGCTGGAGTTTTTAAACTCCAAAGATGGAGGTAATAATGAAAGAGAAAGAGGGAAGTGAAATCTTCGATCCAGAATCCATTGATTAGACTATCAAATTACTAAACAATGATGATCTAAAAATCAACTACATATTTATACAAAAAAATTTCATCCATCTCTTTGTGCGTTCAAGTTTTTTAATGCTAATTAAAATTTTGAACTAAAACTCTTTTAAAATTCCATAGTCTCACGCAGTACACGCTAGAGTTTTTAAATCCCAAAGGTGTAGGAAGTAACGTTGACGTTGGAGTTTGTAAATTCCAAATGTCCATGAAATAACTGAAGAGAAAGAGGGAAGTGAAATACTAGATCCAGAATTCATTGATTACATTATCAAATTACTAGGCATAGATGATTTAAAATCAGCTACATATTTATACGTAATTTTTCCATCCATCTATGTGTGCATTCAATTTTTGAATGTTAATTAAAGTTTAGAGCTAAAAAAAAAAAAAATTATGCAGTCGCGGGCATTAAATGATGGAGCTTTTAAATTCCACAGTCGTGGGTAATAAATGGAAGAGAAAGAGGGAAGTGAAAACTTGAATACAAAATTCGATGCTTACACTATCAAATTACTAAGAAATTGTGTTTTAAAAATCAACCATAGATTTATACATAATTTTTTCAACCATATCTATGTGCATTTAGTTTTTTTTAATGTTAATTAAAGTTTAGAACTATAACAATTTTAAAATTCCACATTCACAGGAAGTAAATGCCAGAGTTTTTAAATTCCTAAGGTACAGGCAGTAACATTGACGCTGAAGTTTTTAAATTCCAAAGGTGTAGGAAGTAACGAAAGAGAAAGGGGGAAGTGAAATATTCAATCCAGAATCTGTTGCTTACGCTATCAAATTACTAAGAAGTGATGATTTAAAAATAAGATACATATTTATACGTAAGTTTTTCAGGTATCTTTGTTTGCATTCATTTTTTTTAATGTTAATTAAAATTTTGAACTAAAACAATTTTAAAATTCCATAATCGCAAGCAGTAAACATTGGAGGTTTTAAATGCCAAAGGTGCAGGCCTTAACACTGACACTGGAGTTTTTAATTTACAAAGGTGCCTGCCGTAACATAAGAGAAAGAAAGAAGTGAAATCTTGAATCCATAATCCATTTCTTAAATAATCAAATTACTAAGAAGTGATGATTTAAAAATCATCTACAGATTTATACGTAAGCTTTTCATCCATCTTTGTGTGCATTTAGTTTTTTTAATGTTAATTAAATTTTTGAAATAAAATAGTTTTAAAGTTCCCCAACTAGAGGAAGTAAGTTCTAGAGTTTTTAAATTCCAAAGGTGCAGACAGTAACATTGATGCTGGAGTTTTTAAATTTCAAAGGTGCATGCAGTAACTGAAGAGAAAGAGGGAAGTGGAGTCTTGAATCCAGAATATATTGCTTACACTATCAAATTACTAAGCGATGATGATTTAAAATAAGCCACAGATTTATACGTAAGTTTTTCGACCATATCTATGTGCATTTTTTTTTTAATGTTAATTAAAGTTTTGAACTAAAACAATTTTAAAATTCCACAATCGTAGGCAGTAAATGCTAGAGGTTTTAGATTCTAAAGGTGCAGGCAGTAGCACTGACACTATAAATTTTAAATTCCAAAGGTACATGCAGTAATGAAAATGAAAGAGGGAAGTGAAATATTGAATCCAGAATGTGTTGCTTACACTATGAACTTACTAAGCAGTGATGATTTAAAAAAGAGTTAAAAAATTATGCATAATATTTTCAACCATCTTTATTTTCATTCAGTTTTTTTAATGTTAATTAAAGTTTTTAACTAAAACAATTTTTAAATTCCACAGTCGCAGGTAGTAAATGATGGAGTTTTTAAATTCCAAAGGTGTAGGAAGTAATGCTCATGGTGAGGCTTTAAATTCCAAATGTCCAGGCAGTAATGAAAGAGAAAGAGAGAAGTGAAATCTTCAATCCAGAATCCGCTGCTTACACTATTGAATTAATAAGTAGTGATGATTTAAAAATCAACTACAAATTTATACGTAATTTGTTTATCCATTTTTGTGTGGATTATGCTTTTTTAATGTTACTTAAAGTTTTGAACTAATTTTTTTTTTAAATTCCAGAGTCGCAGGCATTAAACAAGAGTTTTTAAATTCCAAAGGTGCATATACTAACGTCGATGCTAGAGTTTTTAAATTCGTAAGTTGTAGGGAGTAATGAAAGAGAAAGAGAGAAGTGAAATATTGAATCTAGAATCTATTTCTTACACTATCAAATTACTAAGAAATGATGATTTAAAACTGAACTACATATTTATACGTAAGTTTTTTAGTCATCTTTGTTTGCATTCAATTTTTTTAATGTTATTTAAATTTTTGAACTAAAACAATTTTAAAATTCCACCGTCGTAGGTAGTAAACACTGGAGTTTTTAAATTTCAAAGGTGCAGGAAGTAACGCTGAAGATGGAGTTTTTAAAATCCAAAGGTGCAGGTCGTAACAAAAGAGAAAAAGGGAAGTGAAATCTTGAATCCATAATCCATTGCTTACACTATCAACTTACTAAGCAGTGATAATTTAAAAAAAAACTACAGATTTATACGTAAGTTTTTCAACCATCTCTATGTGCATTCATTTTTTTTAATGTTAAATAAAGTTTCTAACTAAAAATATTTTAAAATTCCACAATCGCAGGAAGTAACTAAAGATAAAGAAAAGTGAAATCTTGAATCCAAAATCTATTGATTACACTATCAAATTACTACGCAGTCATGATTTAAAAATCATCTACATATTTATATGTAATTTTTTCATCCATCTATGTGTGCATTCAATTTTTTTCAATGTTAATTAAAGTTTTGAACTAAAACAATTTTAAAATTCCATAGTCGTAGGAAGTAAACGTTTGAGTTTTTAAATTCCAAAGGTGCAGAAAGTAATGGTGACACTAGAGTTTTTAAATTCCAAAGGTTCATGCAGTAATGGAAGAAAAAGATAGAAGTGAAATATTGAATCCAAAACCTATTGATTACACTATCAAATTACTAAGCAGTGATGATTTAAAGATCAACTACATGTTTATACGTAAATTTTTCAGTCATCTCAGTGTGCATTCTGTTTTTTTAATGTTAATTATTATTTTATTTTTTTTGTTTATTGGCTTGTCTGTGACATGTGGGACTAAACTGTGGCTAAGAAACCATGATTCAGGGGAATCTAAGCTTTCCAAATCACCCGGGGATCGCACCTGGCCTGAGCCACACCAACCCTTAGCATGGATGGATTTTTTTTCCCCATAGGTTTCGAACCGATGACTTTAACACCACAGAGTGCCTTAACAACACACTCCGTCACTGACTCTCCTTCACCTCGGGGACAATGTTAATTAATGTTTTGAACTAAAACAATTTTAAAATTCCACAGTCTCAGGCAGTAAACGCTAGAGTTTTTAAATTTCAAAGGTGTAGGAAATAACGCTGGCGCTAGAGTTTTTAAATTCTAAAGTTGCAGGAAGTAACAAAGGAGAAAGAGGGAAGTGGAATCTTGAATCCAGAATCCCTTGCTTACACTATCAAATTACTAAGCAATGATGATTTAAAAATCATCTATAGATTTATAAGTAAGTTTTTCAGCGATCTCTATGTGCATTCAGTTTTTTTAATGTTAATTAAAGTTTTCAACTAAAACAATTTTAAAATTCCATAGTCATAGGCAGTAAACACTCGATTTTTTAAATTCCAAAGGTGCAACAAGTAACATTGAAGCTGGAGTTTTTAAATTCCAAAGGTGCAGGCAGTAACGAAACAGAAAGAGGGAAGTGAAAATTTCAATACATAATTCATTGCTTACACTATCAAATTACTAAGCAATGATGTTTTAAAAATCAACCACATATTTATACAAAAGGTTTTCATCCATCTCTATGTGCATTGAGGTTTTTTAATGTTAATTAAAGATTTGAACTAAAACAATTTTAAAATTCCACAGTTGCAGGCAGTAAATACTGCATTTTTTAAATTCCAAAGGTGCAAGGAGTAACGTTGATGCTGGAGTTTTTAAATTCCAAAGATGTAGGTAGTAGTGGAAGAGAAAGAGCCAAGTGAAATCTTGAATCTAGAACTCATTGATTACACTATCAAATTACTAAGAAATGATGATATAAAAATGAGATACATATTTATATGTAAATTATTCAGCGATCTATGTGTGCATTCATTTTTTTAATGTTAATTAAAGTTTTGAACTAAAACAATTTTAATATTCCACAGTCATAGGTAGTAAACGCTAGAGTTTTTAAAACACAAAGGCACAGGAAGTAACACTGACGTTGGAATTTTTAAATTCCAAAGGTGCAGGAACTAACGCTGACGTTGGATTTTTTAAATTCTAAAGGTGTAGTAAGTCACGAAAGAGAAAGAGGGAAGTGAACTATTGAATCAAGAATTTGTTTCATACACTATAAAATTACTAAGAAGTGATGATTTAAAAATCGACTACAAATTTATACGTAAGTTTTTCAACCATCTTTGTTTGCATTGAGTTTTCTTAATGCTAGTTAAATTTTTGAACTAAAACAATTTTAAAATTCCATGGCTGCAGGCAGTAAACATTGGAGCTTTTAAATTCCAAAGGTACAAGTAGTAACATTCACGCTGGAGCTTTTAAATTCCAATGGTGTATGCATTAATGGAAGAGAAAGAGGTAAGTAAAATTTTGAATCCGAAATCCTTTGCTTGCACTATCAAATTAATCAATAGTGATGATTTAGAAATCATCTAGAGATTTATACTTAGGTTTTTCAGCCATCTCTTTGTGAATTATTTTTTTTTAATCTTAATTAATGTTTTGAACTAAAACTGTTCTTAAATTCCACAGTCGTAGGCAGTAAACAATGGATTTTTTAAATTCCGAAGGTGCATGCAGTAACACTGACGATGGAGTTTTTAAATTCCAAAGTTGCAGGAAGGAATGGAAGAGGAAAAGGGAAGTGAAATATTGAATCCATAATAAGTTTATTACACTATCAAATTACTAAGTAGTGATGATTTAAAAAACTACTACAAATTTATACGTAATTTTTTCAGCCATCTTATGTGCATTCAGTTTTTTTAATGTTAATTAAAGTTTTGAACTAAAAAATTTTTAAAATTCCACATTCGGAGGAAGTAAACGCTTGGGTTCTTAAATTCCAAAGGTGTAGGCAATAATGGAAGAGAAAGAGGGAAGTAAAATCTAGAATCTAGGATCTATTGATTACACTATCAAATTTCTAAGCAATTATGATTTAAAAACCGACTACAGATTTATATGTAAGTTTTTCAGCAATCTCTATGTCCATTCAATTTTTTAATGTTAATGAAAGTTTTGAATTAAAACAATTTTTAAATTCCACAGTCATAGGCAGTGAACGTTGGATTTTTTAAATTCCAAAGGTGCAGGAAGTAACATTGATGACGGGGCTTTTAAATTCCAAAGGTGCATGTAGTAACATAAGAGAAAGAGGGAAGTGAAATCTTGAATCCAAAATTCATTGCTTAAATTATCAAATTACTAAGTAGTGATGATTTAAAAATAAGCTATAGATTTATACATAAGATTTTCATACATCTCTGTGTGCATTCATTTTTTTTAATTTTAATGAATGTTTTAAATTAAAACAATTTTAAAATTCCATAGTCGGAGGAAGTAAATTGTGGATTTTTTAAATTCCAAAGGTCTAGGCAATAACGCTGACACTGGAGTTTTTAAATTCCAAAGGTGTAGTCAGTATCGACAGAGAAACAAGGAAATGAAATATTGAATCAAGAATTCATTGATTACACAATCAATTTACTAAGAAGTGATGATTTAAAATTCAACTACAAATTTATACATAAGTTTTTCAGCCATCTTTGTGTGCATTCAATTTTTTTAATGTTAATTAAATTTTTGAACTAAAATAATTTTAAAATTCCACAGTCGCAGGAAGTAAACGCTGGAGTTTTTAAATTCCAAAGGTGCATAAAGTAACAATGAAATTGGAGTTTTTAAATTACAAAGGTGCAGGAAGTAATGAAAGAGAAAGAGGGAAGTGAAATCTTGAATTCAGAATCTGTTGATTAAACTATCAAATTACTAAGCAGTGATGATTGAAAAATCAACTACATATTTATACGTAATTTTTTAATCCATATATGTGTGCATTCAGTGTTTTTAATGTTAATTAAAGTTTTGAACTAAAATGATTTTAAAATTCCATAGTCCCAGGATGTAAACACTGGAGTTTTTAAATCCCAAAGGTGGAGGGAGTATTGTTGACGCTGGAGTTTTTAAATTCCTAAGGTGAAGACAATAACGAAAAATAAAGAGGGAAGTGAGATATTGAATCTAGAATGTGTTGATTACACTATCAAATTACTAAGCAGTGATGATTTAAAAATCAACTACAAATTTATACATAAGTTTTCCATCCATCTCTGTGTGCATTCATTTTTTTGAATGTTGATTAAAGTTTTGAACTAAAACAATTTTAAAATTCCACAGTCGCATGCAATAAACACTGGAGTTTTAAAATTCCAAAGGTGCAGGCATTAATGCATAGGTTGGAGATTTTAAATTCCAAAGGTGCATGCAGTAATGGAAGAGAAAGAGAGAATTGAAATATTGAATCCAAAATCCGTTGCTTACACTATCAAAATACTCAACAGTGATGATTTAAAAATAAACTACTGATTTATATGTATTTTTTTCATCCATCTCTATATGCATTCATCTTTTTTAATGTTAATTAAATATTTGAAGTATAACAGTTTTTAAATTCCACAGTCGTAGGCAGTAAACCTTGGATTTTTTAAATTCCAAAGGTGCGGGCAGTAATGGTGACGCTAGAGTTTTTAAATTCCAAAGGTGCAGGAAGTAACATATGAGAAAGAGGGAAGTGGAATATTGAATCCATAAGTTGTTGCTTACGCTATCAAATTACTAAGCAATGATGATTTAAAAATCAACTATACATTTATACGTAAGTTTTTTGGGCATCTTTGTGTGCATTTAGTTTTTTTAGTGTTAATTAAAGTTTTGAACTAAAACAATTTTAATAGTCCAAAGTCGCAGGTAGTAAACGCTGCAGTTTTTAAATTCCAAAGGTGCAGGAATTAACAATGACGCTGGAGTTTTTAAATTCCAAAGGTGCAGGTAGTAACAAAAGAGAAAGAGGGAAGCAAAATCTTGAATCCATAATCCGTTGATTACACTATAATTTTTTTTGTAAGTTAGGAAAATATATTAGATCCTGCTAAAGAGGAAAAGTTACAGATGTCGGAATATCCAGAAAACTTGTGGCAACATCGCCCTAGTGGGAAACCAATGCTGCCACATGGCCATGGATTTTCCAATTGTTCATACAAATTTCAAAAACTATAGAAAGAAAAAACTTTGGTACGCCTAGAGCTAGGATGCCACACAGGGATAGAACCCTGTAAACTAAATTGTCTAGAAACATACAAAATCGAGAAACCTGAGAAAGTTGGGATCATCCGAAGTTGGGTTCGGGCCTTTGTTCTTTTTGTTTTTTCTGCGCAGTGTCCTTACTCAGAGTCCCTATTTTCGAGATGGTATGTCAGATATCCAAAATAAGAGACTCTAGAAGCTCCTCGCAATGAAACTGTATGTCATCCCTATTCTGCAACTCCTTGATGGTGCACTTCACGTTCATGATTGAGCTCTTGATGAAATCCAAAGAATTCTTCAAATTATCCATCCTAATGCACTAAGAACAATAAATTGGGGTCGGAGGGGGTGGTGGAGTAGAAGAGGACAAAGAGGCAAAGGTGGTAGATGGGAGAGGTAAGGATGAAGAAGAGAGAGCGGCGACCAGGCTAGGGGGAGTGGAGGGAGAAGGGGAATGGGGTGGAGGCTGGTGGATGGGTGGAAACTCTGGGCTGAGATTAGGGGCGAAGCTGAGGGAATTTCTAAAACTATCGAACCACTCGACTCTGAAAGAATACGAAGAGGAAAAAGGAGGTAAATATGGAGTGGTGGCATGGTCAGGAAGGTCCTCTAGAGAGGAGGCGTGAACAGGTTCATGGGGGAGTTCTAGAGTGGAGGTATGGATCGGAGCCTAAGCCAATATCTGAGGAGATTTCCTACCATGAACCCTCGAGCCTCAACCTCTCGCTGCATACCATGCCTCTCCATGCTTAGAATTACCTCGTTGTCGAGGCATCGAGACTATGACCAAGAGAGGAGGGGAGGGAGAGAACCAAATATGGATTTGGGGGAAGATCTCGAAGCAGAGGTGGAGCGTAGGAGAAATATTGAACCAGAGCCAAAGGGAAATGTAGACTGGTGGATGATTGTGAGGAACGAGAGGAAGATAGCGCAAATGAGCCATGAGTTTCCCCGTCATAGGCCAAAAACCATTGATCTAGGGAAAATAATGGGACTCGCTAGGAATCCACCCCATCAGATTTACCACCCCTACGAGATGGAGATCCATTACATTAAACTATTTTGTGTGCAAATGAATGCATGGTTATGTTGATCAAAGATTTAAATACATGGATTAAATGTCTGGGGTGAGTGCGTATTGCATTGGCGTGGTGTGGAGTGAGTTGTTTCCAGGTGTCCACCCAAGTTTCCATGCTCTTGTCGATCCCGATGACACCCCATCTGGGGGATGGTCCTTGCTATGATATGTGTTTATGCATGCAACAACAAGGGGATGAGTAGGACAAGAGGAAGGAAAACAAGAAAAGCTTCCTTCCTGGAAGTCTACCACGAAATTTTCCAACATATCTGCCACTTGACTTTATTTTTATCAACCCGTTCATGAGTATCTAACTTGGGGAAATATTTTCCGGCTCTATGCCATTTAGGAGATGGGAGAGGAGGTTGATCATTATCTACGAATATCCTTCTTCTATAAGGAAATTTATCCCTTGATCTTTGGCCACTTGGAGTTCTTTGAGTAGTCCCCATAGGTCAGCTGCATTGTAGTGTTATGCCCCAATTTCCCAGCTAAAATGTGGAGGATCTCTCCTTTGCTATAGTGAATGGCATCACAAAAACTTGCAGGTCCCGGATTTCCCTTGGAGGCTCTATCGAAGTTTATTTTATGATACCCATCTTGCGGGGCCTCCCAATGGGAGGGACTGATCTTAGTTGTGTGACCTGAGATTGGGGTTGAAAGAGAAGGGGTGAGGCGGACTTGTCGGGCATTGAGAATGATTTGCTCATTTGGCAGGCATGTCAAATCTTGATCCATCCAAGGGTGTAAATTGATTGTTTCCTTGATGTTGGATAGGATTTTGGACCGGACTTATTTCCATTTCAAAGAGGAGGAGTTGAATATTCTGCGGTTCCTTTCTTTCCAAATCTGTTAGAGAATAAATCTAGGTAGAAGCTACCAAATCCGATTGAGGATGGGAGAGTGAAATATTGAATCTCACCATCCCTCAATTATTTCCCTTATTCTGGATCGGTTTCTATCATAAATTCTCATGATGTTGGCGCATTGATCCCAAAGTTGTAAATTGTAGGGGCAAAGATTGAGAAGGTAATTTTGAGTCTCCTCCTCATTGCAACATAGATGACACCAAGAGGGACCTGTAAAGCCTCTTTTCATTAAATTGTCCCAAGTAAGGATGTTATTGTTCATCATTAACCAAAGCAAAGTGTTGATTTTGGGCCAAAGTTTTGTGCCCCATATTTTGTTCTGAACGACGTCTTTTGGGAGGGATTTATGCCCTGCGCTGAGGAAATAAGCCTCTTGAAGGTTGAAGGAGCCTGTGTTAGCGTGCCCCCCTCTTAGGATGTCCTCCCCATGTTGGCAAAAAATTCTTCTGGAGATAAGATTGTCTAGCAATGGTTGAAGATTTACCTCAGGGGGGATGTTCAGCTCTTTGTGGGTGTTTTTCCACTTACGCCAGGTGACTTTATTTTCTTCAGGAATCTAGAAGTTGGATACTTTTTGGAGTCTTGCGCCTTTTGTTAAGGGAATAAAAGTGCTCAAAGTGTGAACTTTGTCCATGGCCAGAAGCTTCTGCCAAGAGTAGCTCCAAAAAAGGGTCGAGGTCCCATATTGAAGTGCCCAGAGAGCATGGTCCATGATCATCCCCTTTTTTTTCTTGGTCGCATTCCAAATAAGAGATCTAGGGCCTTGATCATTCCATCTGATTAGTTATTTTTCCGGTGTGGTAGGTGTGTATTTTCTCCTCCAAAGGTGTGCCCAAAGGTCTTGAGGCCTCTTTAACCATCTCCACCAGATTTTTAGAATTCTTCAAACAAGGGTTTGAAGCTCGTGGGGTATAGGGAAATCGATGATGGAGTGTATTGTTAAGACGCTTTGTTATGTGAAGTCAATGATTCGTTACCCCAACTTACCTTGTGTTCCACATATGGGGCATTGTGGGCACACCTCGATAACATGAACCCCTCTCAAGCAAGTCTGTGCCCGATTAATTGTTGATTCCACTAGTAACAAAAAAATGGGGGGTTTGAAAGTGATATTTAAAAAGAGGAATTATATTTAATACTTCTTCTGCTCAAATCACTTACTAGTTAAAGTAGATGTTTACCAGTAATCCATGAGCATAAGATAAATTTTATCCAAAATACATCATTTTCTAACCATGGGTTTTTGCAATTTTTTTACTAAAAACTAATCAAAATCATGGTTCCAAACAATGTTTTAATATTTTTATGGTTCCTCCATCCCTCAAAGATATTGAAAATATAAACATAGATTTATAACTTTAGAATAACATAAACCTATTAAACCAATCTAAACTATAAAAAATAATTTTACTAAAAATCCAAACAAAAATATATATAGATATATATATAATTTAAACAACTTTCATCAAAAACCATAATCCATATAACATAGTGTAACACATACTATAACATTAAAATAATAAACTTACATATTTTCTAATACCTATTCATATCCTAAATAGAAATATATATAATTTAAACAACTTTTATAAAAAACCATAATCCAAGCATATCATATTGTAATACAGCCATAATCTATATTGTAATACAGCCATAATCTATGTTAACATAATGTATCACATATTATAACATTAAAATAATAAAATTACATACTTTCTAACCCCTATTCATCTTCTAAATGGATGTCAAACAAATCAAATGGATCTCAAATCCAACTATTTTCCCCGTTTATCATTTTCGCTTGTTCCATTTATCATTTCCTCGTGTATAAAGTGTTTCCAAGCCCCATAAATTATTTATAAATAACCACATTCATTTCAATCCATAAATTAATGTTAATGTTAGAGATATGTTACCCAATCTCTTACAAGCCCCGTAAATTATTTATAAATAACCACAATCATTTCATTCTATAAATTAAAGTTAGAGATATGTTACTCAATTTTACTTTTTTTAATAATCTTTCCTTTATTATTATTATTTTTTTAATCTGAATACATAGCTTTCCCTTTCTATAAAGTCCTTTAGTTTCAACATCAAAACCTTCTTTCCATATCTTTCTTTGCGTTACTAATGAAAGAGTTCCCATTCAAAGCGATCGACCTTAACCCACGTGGATTCACACCTCAATCCTTTCCACTAGCAAAAACATAATTGAGTTATCAATAATACATTAATTAAATAATATGAATTATAATTAACAATTAAAAATAGTTATAAATAGTCCATAGGAGTGCGGTCTTAAGGTGTTCGTGCTACTAAGCAGGTTACTAGTTCAAATTTCATCTTATCTGGAGGTAAAAAAACCACTAATTCAAATTTAACCATCACAATATCAAATAATCATAATGACGAGATACAATTACATCTATTTTAATTTTAGATATTAATTTATAACATATATTATTTCATTAAAATAATTATGTAAATAGATTGTTATTTATTATTTATAAAATTTAATAGCCTCTAGATATATTAATTTAAAAAAAAAAAATTAAAGTTGTAGTTTAGTTTATATATAATAATTTTAATAGTTTTAATAGTTTATTATGTTAAAAAAATAAATATAATTTTTTATTTTTTTTGATAAATTATTAATAATTTCAGTGGACTTAATGGTTAAAAAAACATTTGTTTCCTCCTTAGAGGTAATAATAATCTAGTTTAGTTTATATATAATAATTTTAATAGTTTTAGTTTTAATAGTTTATTATGTTAAAAAAATAAATATAATAAAAATAAAATTTTGATAAATTATTAATAATTCTAGTGGACCTAATGGTTAAAAAAACATTTGTTTCCTCTTTAGAGGTCATAGTAATCTAGATTGTGATAGAGTATGTATTCCTCCTTAGACTAGGGTCTCTTGTCCAACAAATAAAGGGATCTCATACACCAATTTGATGTAAATAGATTATTCTTTATTATTTATAAAATTTAATAGCCTCCAAATATTTTTGTTCTAAGACTTTTGCGACCATTGTTTTGATCAGAGAGTTCTTTCGGATTCATCGCATAGGTTTTTTGATTTTCGACGTTTCGAACCAAACTAGTGTGGTCCACATCAGGAAAGCGTTTGTGAAAAATGAAGGAAAAAAGGATATAACAGGTATATAAATACTTGAAAAGTTTTTGTAAGGAGCCGACTTATTGAAAATGAAATCAAGAATTATAAAATTTTAGAAATTATAATTGTTTGTTTAATTAATTAATTATTTGTTTAATAATTAATTATTTGTTTGTTTATTAATTTTTATTTCAAAAGAGCCGACTCAACAATGTTTATAGATTAATAATTAGAATTATTCATATTGGCTAGGGTAGGGATCCAATTTTGACTAATTTTCCATCCATCATATTTGTTTAGATTATTAGGTTGTTTTTCAATTTCGATTGCTTCTCTGAATTTCCTATTGTGATAGTGATCTATCGTGGAAAGGATTTTGGTTTCTTCAATACAAATGTGATGTTTGGTTTTATTTGAGTGTTCCGCGAGAGCTGAGGGACGAGTGTGATTGTGTTTGATGTCAGCGGCATGTTCTTGAATCCTAATTCTAAAGGAACGAGGTGTTTCTCCTATGTATTGTTTACCACACGAACACGAGATCATATAGACACCTTTATGTTCGATGGGATCAACAAAGTCTTTGACTGACCTAAGGGAATTCCTAATAGTGTTTAGGGGTTTGAAAGTTGCCCCAATGATTTTCTTCTTTAAAATCCTAGCAAGTTTGTCTGTTGCTCCTTGTATGTAGGGTAAGTAAACCTTAGACACATCATTATTTGTTTGTTCTTTATTCCTAGGTGTTTTGGTGGAATTTTGAAAAGCTTTCATTACCTGATATTTTTTATAGCCATTATTTTTAAAAACATTAAGGAGGTTATTTTTCTCTTCCTCTAGGTGTTCATCATCAGAAATTCTGAAGGCTCTAATGGTCAAGGTGTTTAGAACACCTAGTTTTTGGGAGGGGTAATGATGAAAATCGGCATGAAGGTATTGTTCAGTGTGGGTTTTCTTCCTATAAACTTGATGGGATAAGGATCCATCAGGTCTTTTTGTGACTCTGACATCTAGAAAAGGAAGACTATCATTATTTTCAACCTCCATAGTGAACTTGATGTGA